>JABCMJ010028754.1:0-17488 GCA_014822125.1 Arbutus unedo | reverse complement strand
GGAATCAAACACATGGCTTACTATCAGATAGTTTGAAAAGTACAGGATTCTAAAAAAAAAAAAAAAAGGGAAAATTACCAAAAAGTAATATTGACCCAAAATAATTTTCACTGGTTCACAGTTTCTAAATTACTAAAAATATGATATTTAGAAAAGTAATTTCTAAAAATATAATAACCAAATACATTTTATGACGGATCAGAAAATTTCATAGTTCAAGTCAATCTTTTTTAAAGTGCAAGTCAAGAATCTCAAATGTGCAAGTTATTTGTTCAAAAGTACAAATCAGTGTATCCAATGGTGCAAGTATTGATCGGTCACGGAACCTCAAGATGCAAGTCAATCTCTCACAGTGCAAGTAAAAAATCATCAAGGTACAAATCGTTTTGTTCGAACGTATAAGTCAATACACCAAATAGTGCAAGTTTTGACCGGTCAAAAAATCTCACAGTACAAATCAATTTGTCTCAAGGTATGATTCAGAACTCTTCAAGGCGCAAGTTGTTTGTTAGAGCCCTTATATGGTTACTATATTTTTAAAAATTACTTTTCTAAATACCATATTTTTGATAATTTCGAAACCGTAAACTATAAAAGTAAAAATTATTTTGAGTCAGCATTACTGTTCGGTAATTTTCCCAATAAAAATCAAGGATCAGCTTTTCTCTCAAATATCAATATAAATAAATTAACAAATTTCGATAAATTATGTTCGATTGGGTGTTTTTTAAACAATTTTTGAAAAAAAAACTCCGAGATGTTTGGTATAAGTGTTTTAAAAAAAATTAAGAGTTAAATTTTTTCGATATTTTCGAGATATCTCTTCCTCTCTCTTCTTTTATAGAGACATGAAGTTGTTTGAAAAAAAAATAAAAACTTCTGAAATTTTTTTTCCAAAAACACACCCTAATTATACAATACAAGGATCAGCTTTTCTCTGAAATACAAATACATAAATTCACAAATTTCGATAAACTTTTCACAAATATAAATTGTTAGCATTTTCCTCCATATTTTGTGATTCCAGCATAAGGAGCACAATCAAGAATGACGGAATTGATGTCAACAGGTGAATGGTATATATGAATTTTGGATTTGTACATTTGAAGAGAACAATTATATATACAAAATGCACAAAGGATGGTTACAAGATTTGAATAACTTAATTTACAAGAATTGCCATTGCCAATATACTTTCTCTACAATGCCCCCTCCGCTCCGGACCGCAAGGTGGAGCGTTTCAGACGCAGGAGGAACCCCCCAAAGTAGAGGCACAGCGACAGTCATGGTTAACTTTTCATGCAAACCGCCCTTAGTTGCCTTTTGTGCAGCAACAACCTGATGAAACAAAAATATGGAACAAGCTACTTAGACGTTTCAGGTAGGCTTTAGAAAAATCCGACCACGAGGCTTTGCGGCCAATGTAAATATCAATACAGAGAACAGGTTTCATAAAACCCTAAAGAGCTGTCTCGACATCAGAATCAAGATGAAAGTAAGACAAGAACATCCAACAAAATATATAGAAATAAGTGGGACTCATGTGAATCCTTTCCACGCTTGGCAGCACTAGATACTGAACTGATGAACATAAGACCATTTTTTAACGGAAAACACCGGCTCCATGGACTTGTTGAACTTAATATTTAGTGCACAGAAATGGATAGAAGCTAAAATGACCCCCAAAAGGAAAATGAAAAAAGGTATAAATACCTCCCCACCATGCTCCAAAACAGTGTCTTCTACAACATCACTTAGCATTTCAATGGAACGGCAAAACCCTAGGATGCAAAGCCTTCTACCCATATCAAGCCCCTGAATATCAATTTCAACATGCATCAGACAAAGCTCTTGAGTTCAAGGATTCCAGGTCAAAAAAATTATATCATTTGGTTACATTTGTTGCTGCAATGTCAAAGAGTGCACCCAAACATAGGCCTTGCTTTGGATCCATGTAATCACTCTCCTCAAAGCGTGAGAATCTTTGAGAAGTTTTTGACTTTCCTTTCTTTCTCTGCATGCCAAAAGTTCATCGGTTCAAATAGACACTAGTTTGCGTTCTGCTTAGTGAATATAGCCAACTAACAATCACTAAAAGCACCGAATAATCTGTCAAAATTGCCCGTATACAAGATCACAGATTTTCAGAAGCTAATACTAAGAAACTAACATACATCTGAAGAAGAGATCCGCCGAGGGACCATAGAGCCTCCAATCTGAATGAGTCCATCAGTGGTGAACAACGTGATGCGGTCCTCAGGAACCCATTTAAGAGCTGCAAACATAACAGATTAAGCATTTTCACAAAGTGCAATGACCTATAGAGAAAACACTAGCTAGTGTCTTCGATTTACAAAACCCTTTGCATTATAATTACAAAAGGAGCATGTACACTGTAGACAGTAGACAATAGACAATATACAGTGAAACAATAAAGTAATGAGTCTGGATTTGATTATTGCCAAACCACAAAAGAACAGTACAGCAGTTTGCTAATTACATCCACGAATATTGATCTAAGTCGGTAGCAAAATATGTGAAGAAAGGTGCACGCCACACCACAAGGAACTTTTACAGGCATCTCTGTACCAGGAATTTTCACCAACCCTCTTATCTGTCCCAGTACAAAACGAATCAGGAAGCAAAATGTGCTACATCCTGACAAATAAGATGGTTTCTCTTGTAGAATGACAAGCTGAACTTGGCTGATTTGGTCAGCTTACTTATCAAAAATGGCATCCAAGAACAGAAAGCACATGAATCTTCCATATATACGAATCCTAGAGTAATCAAAATTCAAATAGAGTACACTGGGATCTACTTCCAAAAGGCCAGATGGAACCAAAGCGAACAAGTAGAAGACAAAGAACACAAAAGGTCCAACTAAGTTTGTGCCTACTCTGATGAGGAGAAGTCCCATATCTGACAATCGATGAACTCAACTACGTAACACTGTATAGCAATTAATAGCATAATTATTGTCTCTACTTCAGGGTGGGAACGAGAATCGCCTTATAGTTGAAGCATAATATGCAGGTTTCAGTTAGTCAAAAGGGTTGCAAATCATTTATTAAAGGGAACTACCTGCTACCAATCACTGTATAACAATTTAACATCTGTAGATGATTACACTGAACAGAAGTCTGCACCCTAAAGCAGGTTGTGGATTCCAACTGGCATCAAAGGCTATTGAAGGGCTTTTGACAAATTAGAAAACTGATTTACTTTAAAGAGGGGTTATACTGACAAGAACACAACATTCAACCCAGTAGTCAACTAACTGAATCTATTGACACGATGACATAGGTTTCAAGACCCAAAGTGTTCGAATCCTCTCCACCGGTGCGGGTGGTATTGGGCATTAGCATGACAAATGGCGGAATCGGGTTATGACATTGTTTATGCTTGCTTTCCTGGTCTTGCACTCAAGCGGCCCTCTTTCTCATTCACCCCCTTTGTCCCGTGCGTCAAAGCCATTCTCAATTGTCGCGCCTTCAAGTTCAATAAAATAAATAAGGTGGGTGTGCCTCCCTGCATTCCGCAGGAATGATATCCGGGCAGTCCTCATCAATACCCTAGGAATCCCCTTTGATATAGTTCCCAAGGGGTTTCCCTTTGCTGTACTTCTAGCTCAATAAGATAAGTCCAGTAGCTTTCTCATTGATTTCCCCATTGGGAGGGATCAGCTTGTTAAGCTAGGGTCAAATAGAAGTCAAGACTAGGTATGAATCTCCTACGGCCCCCCTCTTTATAAAACATGAAGCTATGTTTAGTTTGGCTTGACTTTGTCGTCTACCTAATGAGGAGTCCTAACTAAGATCAAATAGCATACTAGCAGTAGGTGGTTCACACACAAAAGGTTGGTTATGGCACCGAGAGATGGTGTCCGGTGCTGCCCGTGCATGAGTTGCTTCCCATCCCTGACGATTTAACAGTGGTGACAAACACCCCAGGGAATGGAGCTTATTTTGCTAGAGATGGAGATTGAGAGGAGCTCATGTAGATGTGAGCGTAGCATAAAAATAAAAGGGCTTATGGATCAAAGTATAACAGGGTGAACAGGGCTCTAGTACTTGGGCAATCGGATAGGCAATAGGTGATTGATTTTGATAATTTGTTTGATCTCAAGGTGTAATCTATTTTATTCTTAGTTCATTATCTCTTTCGGCCATAGACGCAATCCATTTAAGTTGAACCACAAAAAAATGGGTTTTTGTCTTTTGGGTGTGTGCATGTATATATCTTTTTGGTGTTCTGCTGCTGGCATGGATGGAATGAAAAGCTCATAAAAAGAGGAGTCATAGAGCTCAAGGTTGCTGATGCAGGGCGAGGTTCGCAATTCAGCGAGAATTTGGAAAAGAAAAGGTAGCAGAAGGAAAATCCAATGAAGTAGCAGCAGCCAGACATCACTTAGTTAAAGGTGCACGACTATATTCTATGCGGTATTTATCAAATATCAAGAAATAGGAACGCATCAAAACAAGGTTTAATATCATGGCATGATGTTGTTCTACCAGATCAAGAAAGAAAATAAAGTTCTAAAGGTTTACTTGTTTGGGTGATTGTATTTTGGTTGAGATCCTGTTTGACAAGCTTCACAAATTTGACAACTCGAAACACACAGTTTTCACAAATGCTACCAGAAAATTAGCCGTGTGGGACAAATCATGGATGCAGGAGAGCAATAGGTGGCAGATTTTCACATATGGAATCTCTGAACTTGTAATTTGAGACGGATGTCTTTCTGTGTGGGTTCAGTTCGTAACAATGGAAGACCTCAGAAAAAAGGTGCAGATCTCAGGATGGTTTTGAGCATGAAGGGAGATGGAGCTATGGTTGCACCAAGGTGTGGATGCGGGCACCATGGCGTGACACACAGATAACACGATGATGCAGATCAGGGTGTCAGAAAGGTGCAAGTGTCATGCAAGTTTAAAGCACTCAAGGGAGGAATCGGCACACCTAAGTTAGGAGGCGCAAATATGAATCACCCCACATGTGTGGAGGATGATTGTAGAGAATTCTATTGGCCGATGGCCAGCGGAACAACGCATTAGCCATGACAAATAGTATGGTCAGGAAGGCTATTGTTTGCATAGGACGCATAGGAAGTTAGTTTAGGTTTGAGTTTCACTTACAAGAAAAAACGTCCTCTTGGGGTGGAGAATCCACCTCCAAACCTCGCTTCCAAGTTAGAGTCTTCTAGGAACGTTGCTGCTCCTATCAAGAAAGGAGCCTGCTCTCAACTAGAATAAAATGTCCTATACATATAAATTTAAAAAGAAAACTAAAAGATAAAAGGTAAGAGAAAATATGAAGTAACACGTAAGATACTAGACAAATATTTACTTACATTGGCTCAAGTACTCAGTATAAATAAAAATATTTACTCATATTTGCTAAACATTTATAGTTGCCACAAACTACATTGTTTACTTCTACATTACTTTTATTAATTTTATAAATTAATCCTAAACACTCTTCCAAACAAGGAGCTTCTATGATCCCCGCTCGCTTCATGCAACTAAGGCTTGTCATCTAGCATGACAGAATAACATTCTATCAGTATGTGGTTTAAACGGAGTTCAATTACCCTTGAACAAGGATCTCAGGTTACAACGCCGGCCCTGAGTTTTCGGGGGCCCTAGGCGAAATATAAAGAAGGGGCCCTTTGTATTTTCAAAACGTGAAAAGAAATTACAATAATTTTGAAGACAATATCACAAAAAATACTTTGTATTATAGATCACAAAAATAAAAGTTCAAATATTACATGTTCTTCAATTGAGCTTCCTATTTTCTTGTTACTAAACAAGAACTTATCAATTGTCCCTTTTTGAGAATTGACTAATACTTCTATTTTTTTATTCTTTTTCCTCTTTTCATATCCGGATGGATAACTTCTTGTAGGCATGATACACCTAATGAAAAAAAGTGACATTATAATTTTTTACAATTTATGTGTTCTTTCCAAATAAACAAGCAATAACCAATATCTTGCGAACTAGCCTACTAAAACTCATCAAAATTATAATTCTTCAAGTATTCAAGAGACCTCCAAAGTTCTAATTTATTTAACAAATAGGGCCGTTTAGAGTTTCAGTGAGGGAGGGGTGCTCCTGCTCCAACAATTGAAATATATAATGTGTATTGGGTTTGTAATTTTTGGGCCCTAAAACTAAATTTTTGGACCACCAAAGAAATTGGACAATCTAATTGGGCTATGAACTTTAAAAAAATTGAGTTTTTTTAATACTTAATTTTTAGTGGGGGCCCTAAATTTGGGCTGATTTTGGGGGCCTTAGGCAATGGCCTCTTGGGCCTTGCCCAAGGGCCAGCCCTGCTCGGGTAACGTGTCGGCTTCTGTGTATGTTTCCATGTCATAGAGCAATCTCTATTGTCCATGGTGGATCAGCTCTTCCACATGTGGACGTTAGGCAATTTATAACAAATCAAGTAAAATCTTTTTTATATCTCTCTCGGGTGTATTCATGTGTTTACTTTGGGTGTGCTTCCACTGGCATAGACAGAAGGTGAAAAATCCTAAACACGAGTGTGCCAAATCTAATGTAGAGGGAGAACATCTTAAATATCAATTAGCGATTATTGAGATCCTGGAGGTCCATGAATCCAGCGAACCAAACATGGTATTAAAAGTTCTGCAACTATCAGGACGAACACTGCACACCTAGAACGATTTCACCCAAAGAACAAAGTACACCCAGAAAGATAAAGCAGCCTCCCACCACTAGTTCAAACATAAATCGCAGAATGAGAAGAAAACACAATCATTCAGAATGCAAAGTCTAACACCGACGATCTAAACAAACAGAAAAACATAGAAAACCAACAATTAGGTAGAAACAATTCAACAGAAATCAGAAAAAGTAGGTTAGGAATCGAACAAGATATATACCACCATCTCCGTCGGAAGAATCCCAAGGATAAAACCCAAATGAGTCGTCGCCGAGGAAATTCCCGGAATCTGAAGCTTTGGGGCTTATAAATAGGCTACGGGACGAGGGGTGAGGGTCAAGAAACGAGAATCTTCGGAGCGGCTTGTAGGAGGCAGACGAAGAGGAGGTGGCTATGGAGCGAGAAACGGAGGATAGAGAATACGAGAAGGTGGAGAAGCGCAGAGCAGAGGCATCCGCCATTGTAGAGATAGAAAGAGGGGATCTGAATTCTGAAGGAATCTGGCGATGGCTTTGGAGGGGTAAGGAATCTGATATTGAGAGGGATGGAAAAAGGGGGAAAATGAGGTAAAAGCTGCAGGCCACATGTGGGATGGCCGCGTGGCATACTACGAGAATTGTTTTATTATATTGGGAAACCGGGTTTAAAACAACTGGTTCGTTTGCTCTTTGTCCTCTGCGTTTGTTTCTCGCGAAATGTTAGGCTGAACTTTTCTCGGGAATATGGTTTTGTGGACATGAATTTTTGGAAGGATTTATCGAGGGACAAAATCTGAGGAATAAACCAACTTGTCCTAGATCTTTTACGTCAGCTTCCTCTTTCTCTTTTTCATTATTTTTGCATATATATGTATATAACTTGTAATCTGAAAAGAGTATGAACACAAAAATAACATTTTACGACACGGAGTTTTGTAATTCTTAAAATATAAAATATTTATAGCGCATAAATAGAGAGTTAAGTTCAAATGGAGCGAGACATGTGAGGATTCGTTGGGCCAATCTTAAAAATCATACCAAGAGGAATGTAGGTTACACCATGTACTGTGATGCTTCTAAAGAAAATTTGATATGCGTGCTACCTACGTGTCACGGCCCTAACCCATCCTCCCTAAGTCTATCGCAACAGATGTCGGTTGATAGCACAATCACCCAAGGATAAAACTAAGAATGTGTAAACCATAAATATATACAATGAGGATCAGACGCAACGGAACGTTAAATAGTAAAATAATACCCTTGTGATTAATATCAACAAAACAAAGTTACATTCATATATTACAAACCACTCAGAGTTGTTATTACTACCTTTACATGTCCACACAACTTTAATTATAAAAGTTTACCGTAAGAACAAGTCTATATATAGCTCTAACTTTCAAAACGACAAAAATAAAGTACTTCCAATTACGTAGGACATGACACAATAGGTGTCCACAAATTAGCTTCCGAAGGCTTCTTCAATCCTGTTTCAATTTTCATCACCTGGAACATATATAAATATGCTCCATAAGCTTTAACTCATTTGAATGAATAATACCAAGACTATATGTTTTAGCAAAAATACATAAATTGTTTTAAAAAACTAGATAACATATTTAAATAGACATAGCCTTTCACATTTTTCATATCATTTATGATACCCATCATTCTTACTTGTCATGTTTCATACCCCAAGCGTCCTTGGGCGGATAAGCTAGACATCTTAGCATATCCCGTATTCATAGCGTGCACGTAACTAGCGTTCCCAAAGGAACGAGGATGAAGAGATGACACCACTAATTTTCAAAACACTATACATATCTATTCTGTATCCATGCTCGTATTCAATAGTTTAAACACAAAACACATTGTTCACATATAACCAAAGTGGGAAAATACATATAACCAAAATATTAAACAATCACCTGACTTTAAGCTCTTACACAAGTCTCCACCTAGGACTTGAATCTCAACTCAGTCAAACTTTCTCCCAATTTTGGTCTTAGGTTTCTCTCTTTCTCTTCTTCTCTCTATATGTTGCTCTTGTTCTATCGTTTACAATTTTATAGAGAAATGGTGGAAGGGATAAACGTAGAAAGGTTTAAAACTATTATCCTATGTGGTGGAGTACATGTGCTAAAGTGCACCATCATATATTTAACCCTATATTTACTCATTAAACTTAATCAAAACAAATCATAAATTCATATATTTATACAAGTAATTAACAAAAATTATGCTAGTCAACTTAATTCTCTGAACTTAATTAAATTGAATAACTTTACCTCACATAATCAAATAAACATGGATTCACATATAACATATAGATGCATCTCAATTAAAACTAATTAAATTCTAATTTCTACTGACATGCTCATGAAATACTAATTAACTTAATTTAATAAAATTAATTAGGTACCTAGGGTATTACACCCTTCCCTACTAAGAAAAAGTTTGGTCCCCAAACTTAACTTAACTTATTGTGCAAAGAGGTCAGGATGTTTACTTCGCATTTCATCCTCCTTTTCCCATGTTGCTTCTCCTTCCCGGTGATTATCCCACCGTACCTTTACTAATGGAATAAACTTGTTTCTAAAAACTTTTTTCCTTCAGTCTATAATCTTAATCGGTCACTCTTTATAACTCAAATCACTTTGAATAACTCAAATCACTTTGAAAATCAACAGAAGGACTTGGAAGATAATCGTGAGATTGATCCTGCAAATACCGTCTCAACATTGACACATGGAAGATATTATGAACATACGACAAGCCTGGGGTAAAGCCAAGCGATAGCTCACTTTCCCAAATCATTCCACAATCTCAAAGGGTCCGATATATCTTGGTTTTAACTTTCCTTTTCTGCCAAAACAAACGATACCTTTCATATGTGAAACATTTAGAAATACTCGGTCCCCCACTTCAAACTGCAATGGTCTTCTTCGGACATCAGCGTAGCTTTTGTGTTTACTTGGCGCTATTTTCAATCTCTCCCGAATTATTTTAATTTTTTCATTTGTGATTTGTACCAAATCTGACCCAAGCAATTTTCTCTCTCCGACTTTTGTCCAACATATCAGTGATCGACATTTTCTATCGTACAACGCTTCATACGGGGCCATGTCAATACTGGCTTGATAGCTATTATTATAGGCAATTTCAACTAACGGCAAATGAACTTCCCAGCTTCCCTAAAACTCAAGAACAGATGCCCATAACATATCTTCTAGAGTCTGAATAAGCTTTTTAGTTTGCCCGTCTATTTGTGGATGAAAAGCCGTACTAAACCTCAATTTGACACCCATAGCTCTTTGCAAACTTCTCCAAAACTTAAAAGTAAATCGAAGATCTCAATCAAACACATAGAAACTGATGTTCCATGCCATCTAATGATTTCCTGAACATATACCTTTGCAAGTTGTTCCAAAGTAGCTGTTGTTTTCACTACAAGAACGTGGACAAACTTAGTCAAACGATCCACAATTACCCAAATGGAATTGTTACCTCTTGCAGTAGTAGGTAATCCCCACATGAAATTCATGATAATGTGTTCCCATTTCCACTCGGCACTAGTAAAGGTTGAAGTAACCCTGCCGGCTTCTAATGTTCAGCTTTGACTTATTGACATTCCAAACACTAAGACACAAATTCTGCTACCTCTCTTTTCATACCCGGCCACCAATATACTTCTTTGAGGTCGTGATACATTTTTTTTAGAATCGGGATGCACTGCAAATCTAGATTTATGAGCCTCTCTCAATACTTGTTGTCGAATCTCCGCTACCGCTGGAACACAAATCTTGTTTTTGAATTTCAATATGTCATTCTGGAAAGAGAAATCGACATTAGAATCAGTTTTCATGTCCTCCACAATTTCTCTCAAAAATGAATCTTCAAGCTGTCTCTGCTTAATAGTTTCATACAAAACAGGTGCATAGAAAAAACAGCAAGTACAACGTTGGCACTATATAATAAAATTTTCAACTCTAATCCTTCCATTCCATTAATTAAGTTTTCTTATGAAGTAAGCAAATAATAGAGATTACCCGAAGATCTCCTACTCAATGCATCTGCCACTACATTTTCCTTACTAGGGTGATAATGAATTGTGAAGTCATATTCTTTCATCAACTCTAGCTACCTTCTCTGTCTCAAATTCAACTCTTTTTAAGAAAACAAGTACTTGAGACTCTTATGATCTGCGTAAATCTCACAAGTAACACCATATAGATAGTGGCACCACATCTTTAATGCAAAAATCACTACTGCCAACTCTAGATCATGTGTAGGGTAGTTCTTCTCATGAACTTTTAATTGACGGGAACCATAAGCAATTTACCTTAACCTTTTGCATCAAAAGACAACCTAAGCTCCGATGTGAGGTGTCACTATAAATAACAAATCCTTCAAGATGGAAGTGTTAGGATCGAAGCAGTCACCAATCTTTCCTTCAATTCTTGGAAACTATGCTCTCGTTCTTCTATCCACTCAAACAGAGTATCCTTCTAAGTCAATTCGGTAACACTGCAATTCTAGAGAAATTCTTAACAAACTTCCTGTAGTACCCAGCCAATTCTAGAAAACTATGAACTTCGGTCACTGTAGTCAGCCTCGGGTAGTTAGACACTAACTTAATTTTTTGTGGATTGACAACAATTCCATCTCCATTGATAACATGCCCCAAAAATATAACACTGCCCAATCAGAATTCACACTTTTTAAATTTAGCATACAACTTCTTGTCCCGCAAAGTTTGCAATACTAATCTGAGATGTTTTGCGTGTTGTTCTGAACTCTTAGAATATATCACAATGTCGTTAATAAATACAACCACAAAATTGTCAAGGAAGGATTTAAACACTCGATTCATTAAATCCATAAAGGCTGCAGGCGTATTAGTTACCCCAAAAGACATAACAAGAAATTCATAATGCTCGTACCTTGTTCGGAAGTCAGTCTTTTTCACATCCTCTGCCTTTACCTCCGGTTGATGATAGCCTGAACAGAGATCAATCTTAGAGAACAATTTCGCTCCCTATAATGGGTCAAACAAATCATCTATTCTTGGCAATGAATACTTATTCTTAATGTTGATTTTATTCAACTCCCGATAATCAATATAAAGTCGCATTGTACCATCTTTCTTTTTCACAAATACGACCGGTACTCTCCACAGCAAGACACTTGGTTTAATAAACCCCTTATCAAACAATTCTTGTAATTGTGTCTTTAATTCTTTTAACTCTAATGGTGTCAACCTATAGAGAGTTTTTAAAACCGGTATAGACCGCGGAGCAACATCGATAACAAACTCTATCTCCCTATTGATCAACGACCTAAGTACATCATCAGAAAATACATCAACAAACTCATTCACAACAGAAATATCTGATAACTTTTGCTCACTATCTAAACTCAGTAGTTGAAACAGAACAAATATAATCCCAACACCTTTTCTGATTAATTGTTAAGCTTGCATAGATGATATGATGTAGGCTGGTGAAGCTATCTCTTTTCCGTCGAAGCCAAATTTAGGTTGGCTGGGAATTTGAAAGGTCACACTTTTGGCTATGTAGTTTATGGTAGCAAAATTTGAGAATAACCAATCCATGCCAAGTATCACATCAAAATGCCCTATATTCAAAAGAATTAAATCTACCAATAGATGCATATCCCCTATTGATACATCACATGCCTTATACATAGTGGAACAAATTACGCTACTACTCATTAGTTGCGAAATACACAATTCATAGCTAAGAGATTCTGACTAGCAAATCTCATAGACACAAAGGAATGAATAGAGCCATAATTAATTAAAACAAAGGCTGGATATCCACAGAGCAAAAGTGCACCTAACACCACAAAATCTGCCTCTTGCACATTCCTCAGAATTAGAACAAAGGCCCTCCCTTGCTTTTTTCCTACATCAGTCTTGGAACCCATCCTTTGTCCCGAACTAGTGGTAGTTGGTGCAACAGTTATGTTACCTCGCGAATCATTAGGACAATTTCTCATCATATGGCCCAATTGGCTGCACCTAGAACAAGCCTATGTATCTCTGTAGCATGTACCTCTATGCTTCCTTTGGCATTTTGGGCATACTGGTATCTGGCTGGTATCCTTTTTCTGATTTTCTCCACTCGAAGGCCCCACATTTTGCTTTTTAAAAGGTCCACCACCTTGTTCTTTTCTCGGCAAAAATTCAGACTTCTTTCTTTGTTCAGTCTCAGTCTTATTTTTCTTGTTCCGGTCATGTTCTACCATCAAAGCTACATCCAATACCTCAGCATAAGTTGTCAATTTCAACAGTCTCACCAAAGCATTAATCTTAGGATGCAAGCCAACTTCAAGCCTTTTAACTTTCAGATCATCTGTAGCCACCATATGTGGTGCAAACTGACTCAATATTGTAAACCATTTATCATACTCTGCAACTGACATAGTTCCCTGCTCCAGAGCTATGAACTCTAAACATTTATTATCCTGAATAGATTTCGGAAAATGCTTTCCATAAAATAACTCCACAAACCTGGTCCAAGTGATGTTGGGTACTGTTTGTCTCTTCATTAGCCACCATCGATGAGCTTCCCCTTTGAAAGTATACGTGGCAAAGGTCACCCTATGAGTTTCTGATATGGTAATAGTTGAAAAATATCTTTTCCATGTTCAAAACCCATGCCTCAGTGCTATCAAGGTCAATAGCTCCAGTAAAAGACAACGACCCCATTTTTTGGAAATTCTTGATACTCAATTGTTCTCCTCAAAATAGTTGATTATCCCTCAGTGGTTACTATCCCTTCCAAAAGTCGCTCTATTCTATCCATCATGTCTCTTTGAGACTGTGGTTCCCCCTCGATTGAGGTTTAGGTTGAGGTGCATCCATATGTTCCCTATGCTTTTTCATTCCTTATAGAAATTAAGCTGAGTTAGCACAAAATAAACAACAAGATTTTCATAATTCAAATTAAAAAAATAACAACTATCATATAAAACATTTCAATGTTAAATAATATAACGCCTCCAAGCAAGGCACATAGCATGCAAATTTTGATTATTAACGTGTTTCCTTTAGCTCTGAGGGTAAGTTAGTTTTCTAAACTTGAGCTCTGATACCAGAAACTCTGTTACGACCCTAACCCATCCTCCCTAAGTCTATCGCAACAAATGTCAAGTCATAGCACAATCACCCAAGGCCAAAACTAAGAATATGCAAACCATAAATATATACAAGGAGGATTAGACGCAGCAGAACGTTAAATAGTAAACTAATACCCTTGTGATTAACATCAACAATATAAAGTTACATTCATATATTACAAAATCACCCAGAATTGCTATTACTGCCTTTACATGCCCACAGAACTTTAATTGCAAAAGTTTATAGTAAGAACAAAGTCTATACATAGCTCTAACTTTCAAAACGACAAATACAAAGTACGTCCAATAACACACTACAGGACACGACACAACAAGTGTCCACAAGTTAACTTCCAAAGGCTTCTTTAATCCTGTTTCAGTTTTCATCATCTGGAACATATATAAATATGCTCCATAAGCTTTCGCTCGTATGAATGAATAATACCAAGACTATATGTTTTAACAAAGATACATAAATTGTTAAAAAAAACTAGATAACATATTCAAATAGGCATAGTCTTTCATATTTTTCATATCATTTATGATACCCATCATTCTTACTTGTCATGCTTCATACCCTAAGCGTCCTTAGGCGGATAAGCTAGACGTCATAACATATCTCATATTCATAGTGTGCACGTGACTAGCGTTCCTAAAGGAACGAGGATGGAGAGATGGCACAATTAATTTTCAAAACACTATGCATATCTATTCTGTAGCCATGCTTGTATTCAACAGTTTAAACACATAACACATTGTTCACATGGTTACAAGATAAGTGAAAAAATGCATATAACCAGGGTATTAAACACTCACCTTGACTTTAAGCTCTTACATAAATCTCCACCTAGGGCTTGAATCTCAACTTAGTTAAATTTTCTCCCAATTTTGGTCTTAGGTTTCTCCCTTTCTCCCTTTCTCTTCTTCTCTCTGCACGTTACTCTTGTTCTATAGTTTCTATTGTTTACAATTTACAAAGAAACGATGGAAGGGATAAACGTAGAAAGGTTTAAAACTATTATCCTATGTGGTGGAGTGCATGTGCTAGAGTGCACCATCATAATATTTGACCCAATATTCACTCATTAAACTTAATCAAAACAAATCATAAACTCATATATTAATACAAATAATTAACAGAAATTATGCTAGTCAACTTAATTCTCTAAACTTAATTAAATTGAATAACATTACCTCCCATAATCAAATAAACATGACACTACATATAACACATACATGCATCTTAATTAAACTAATTAAATTCTAATTTCAACTAACATGCTCATAAAATACCGATTAAATTACTTTAATAAAATTAATTGGGGACCTAGTGTATTACACTAGAAGTCATGCTCATTTAATTCCACTTGAGAGAAACTATCCAATGCATAACTTGGAGTTGGCATGCATTGAAATCAATGCGACACTACTTGTATGGAGAAAGTTTTGAAGTTTTCACGGATCATAAAAGTCTCAAGTATTTGTTCAGTCAGAAGAAGTCAAATAAGAGACAGAGACAATTGAAGAAGTACATGGCTTTGACATCTCATATTCTTAGTTGGAAGGACATCGCTCTAGATAAAGACATGACATATGAAGATGAACCAATTTAACTCTTGGATCAAGGAGAGAAGTTCCTACGAGGCTAGACCAATAGGATGGTAAGGAATCTTTGGCGTCATCAAAACCTAGAGGAGTCAACCTAGGAGTGTAAGGACGCGATGCGAGCTAATTATTTTTTAGCTTTTTGACCCATGTCATTCCGTAAAATTTCGAGGACAAAATTATTTTAAGGGAGATAGATTGTAACGATCCGAGATTTTAAGATTTAGTAAATTAATTTTAAAATTACTTAGTTGCATTTTATAAAAAAAATCAACTTGCATTTAATGGTTAAATTTTTTTAAATCAATGATTTGACCAAATGGTGAGAATCACGAGTGCACAGGTGAGATGTGTGGAGCGAGGAGCACAAGATCATTCATTTTGATTCATTTTCCTTTTTTGCATGACTCTTCGACGTTGTTTTTCTCCCCAAAGTTTTCCAAAAAACCATGAACTTCTCTATTTCATTCTTCCCCCCTACCAAATTCATTCCCAACTCTTTGAATCCCCTCCCCTACTTATGGTGTTCACACTGAACCTTATCCTTATACATAGCCAGCTAATCTCCTTCTTTCTCACATCATTGAGAAACTAATGATAGGTGAGAGGGAGAGAGGAAGGGAGGGAGGGAGAGGTTCTACTGTTGGAGAAGCAGAGGAAGTCCAAACCGCTATTGAATCGCACCCTCGATGCTCCGAAACATGCAAACGAGGTAAGATTTACCACCTAAACCTTTGATTACTTCGTATTATCGTTATTATGTTGAAATCATGTAGAAACCAAATCTGTATATTATTTTTTCAAGAGACCCAAAAGAGTCAGCAGACGACTAGTTGAGGGCGCCAACCAGTTGATGTTTCGTTCAATTGGTTGAGCTGCAAATCTAACAAAACTTGGAGTTAAGTACAAATGGTATACTTAATCAAGGTACTTCATGTACGCCTCGCACATGCCTATACATAGTACAGTTATTATGTCCACGAATTCTCACGAATTCCGTGAGAGCAGGATTCCAACATGTGACGATATTATCAATGGAGTTATAGCTTAGCAAAAAAACAAAAAATCAATGTAGTTATATTGTTATCTTACCGTTGTCGTGTTGAATTATTGGAGAACCTATGTTATGTTTGTTTTGCTATTGGAGAACTTATTTTATAGCTGCTATGCTGCCCATTTTATATCATAAATGGTGTTACGATGAAATTGAAAAAAAAAACTAGAGTTATATGTTAGGGACAATGGAATGAACGACATTTGGATCAAGGCAACGGAGGGATGATCGAGTAGTTGGCGTTATACAATAGCTTGTAGATTTAGGGTTAAAAGAAATGAACTAGTTTGGGTGGCCCTGTCTGTGGCGATTTATTTATATGGGGTCGACTCGTTTATTTATGTATTGAAATGGCCCAAACTATGAGGAGTCAGGGACGATTAAAGGTGACTCGAGATCGTCTGTACGTAATGATTTTCTGGACGGTCTTGAACCGAATTGGGAAGCGATTAAGATTCTTTGGGTTGGACCTGTTATGCCATGTGCGTGGAGATCTAGATAAGGTGGTATCAGAATTGACTTGGTATGAAGATGGGAGGCTCTTCCCTTACAAGGTCAATAGCGACTTAGCTAGGTACATCACTTAGGTCTGAGTTCATCAAAGGCCTGTTGTAGGTAAGAGCTGGTCAATCCTATCTGAGGGCTTTACACTAGATACGAGGGTAAAATTCGGGTTCTCAAAGAGGAGGATCCTAGAAACATTAAATGAAGATTCGTTATCAATTTACATGTTTTCTTCTACTATTTTATATACTATGTTGTTATATATGCATATGTTGGGTTTTATCGGGTAGTATTTTTTACTAAGTGTCACAACTTAACTCATGAAGTAATTTCTATGTCCATGACATTTCATGTCAGATGTAAAAGAGCAGCCAGAAATACAGCCTGAGTTGTAGCCTGAGCAAGAGGACTCAGGTTATGACAAATTGAACTTCAACCACACCTGGATTCCTAACCCTGGTTGCTCTATATTGGATGTTTTATATTATTGTATCACATGTAAACCCGG
>JABCMJ010028752.1:0-11912 GCA_014822125.1 Arbutus unedo | reverse complement strand
ACCGAATAATTTGATCCCATCCAGTACAAAACTCCAAGCAAACATCAAATTGTGAACGTAAATGATGAATGAGAAGAGAGAGAAGGAAGAAATTAAGGGAAAGAGGCCTGATGAATGAGAAGAGAGGAGGAAGAAAGAGGAATAGACTTCATGAATTTGGCACGAGATAAAGAAATCTGGGAGGAAATCGTACATAGCTAGGGAGGAAAAATCGTTATTTGTAGCTTGCCAAAATAAGAATATTCAAAATAACTAGTCGAGATTATTTGAGCATCATTTTTAACTTTGACTAGTTAAAATAACCAACATGACTCGTTTAAAGAGATTGTTGAAATTGCTCTTAGAAAAGACCGAGAGAATTCATTGTGGCGTGCAAAAATATTATAGAAATTAAAACAAAAGTCTTAATACCATGTTTGTTTGACACAATAATGTGAAACTTTTGTAAAATCCAACGATTTGCTATGGTTTAAATTGTAATTATTTGATCATATCATTCGCTATGCTCATCATCTTTGAAAAGCAATGATAATAATTTTTGAAAATCTGAAGACATTTTTTCTGAGTATTATCTTTGATGTGGTTGATTTGTATGGGTGAGGCCAAACATTTATATCACTCACGAGAGTCATTTGTCTGTAGAATTACTCTCTGTGGTATATGTCAATCATCATATGAATACTGCAACTGGATTGCAGAAGAGCTCCCATATGGTGGGACTCCTGCCGACAAGTACTGTCCCTTCTTAATACTAAATTAAACAGTGGATGTATTAATAATTGAAAACCTAGGTTTTCGAGATTTCAACTATGATCATCATTGACTGGGAAAACATTACCACGTTCACGTGATACATCACATTTCTTCAACACGCAAACCCAAAATTATTTGCAATTAACGTCTCAGTTTTTTTTTTTAAGTTTTATCAATTTTGTGTTAGTTTTTGAATTAAGTATTTGTCTACAAAGTAAACTATATGAGCAAAAATTTAAAAAAAAACTAACCAAAGACGAAAAAAGTTGAGGAAAGACTATTTATTATTATTTTTATCTATTTAGCATCGTCATATCTATACTTTCTTCAATTTTTAGCCCATATTTTTTATACTTTTTCAATTTCTCATTGAGACGAATGAGGAAATCAAAAAAAAGGTGACGAAAAACTATACCAAAAATTACAATATATCAACTAATACCGGTGGTCATTAATACAATATAATTTAGTCCAAACTCAGCCTAAGTGTATGGATTCTAAGGCCTTTGGGGAGAAAAGAGAAAAAAAGTACAAAAGTATCTAATCTTTTTATATTTTTTATATGTTTAGTTAATAAGAAAGTTGTGAAACTCATTATCTCTAACTTTTTCACTAGGATTCACTACAAGAAATGCACATTTGGCAACAAATCATTTCATTTCCAAAAATTTTAAATTTAGTCGTCAAACATATTCAACCACGACTAATTTAGTCGTGAAGCTTGGGGAAAAACATATTAGGCTATCATAAAAGTAAGTGGTTGCTAAAAAACTGTAATTTTCTGACAAAAAATTCTAATCGCTAAGAGCATTGCAACTAATACATCAAGTTGTACATCATGCTTATATGGCATAATCCACTAATTTGAACACATATCAATATTTATTTGAGCCGTTTTTTATATTTTACCTTATAATGATATACCACGTAGACATAATGTATAACTTGATATGTTTGTAGACTTATTCAATCGCTAAATATCATCTTTTCACAACCAAGTGATTAGTCGCCAAATATAAATACATATACCATAATAACATTTAGATTCAACTCACAATCCCATTAAATACTCACCAAGTCCATAACCCCTTCGTTATCGTAGTACAAATGTTAAGTTAAGCAAATAATTAAACTATATATGTACATATCGTTATTAAGTGAATGATCACTAAGTATATAATATTCTATGTATGTTTAGCAGTACGATCTATATTATTAAATTATATTAACGTGAAAATATTTAAGGATTTTTTTGCAACTAACTTTTTGCTGTCGTTGCCGTCGCCAAAATGATCATATGTGCGACTTAAATTTCTGCACTTTGGTCACCAAACGACGTTTCAACGACCGATATATTGTTGCAAACATTTTGGGATTAATTTTTATTTTAGTCGCCAACATTTCTACTTTTAGCGATTAACTTTGCAATTTAGTTGCCAATGGAAAGTCCCCGTTTGAGCTACTAAGCATCTTTTATTGTCAAAATCATCAAAATTCAGCGCCGTAACATATTTAGTCGCCCAAATATCTACAACCGTCAACAAAACTTTTTTGTTGGTCGCTAAATTTGATCAGCAAAGATGTTTTTTTTCTTATAGTAATTAATGTTTTCTCAGAACATGTCTTGTACAAAATATAAGATTTTACAAAAATATTATTTTTACATTAGTTTCTTACACAATTGAATTGCTATTTTTTTAACTTTACTAGAAGTTTATTTTATCCAATGAACAAATGAAGAAAAATACGGTTTATTCCTATTACTACACTTCACTAAACTGGCTATGCAACACATTACACAAAGGGCTTTCTAGAATTCTTATCTTGAAAGTAAGCTGTATAATGTATCAGAAACTGGATCGATCATCTCTATTTTTCATTAGCAGGATTTTAGGTTCTATTCCGGATTCACTTTGATGATCGAAGTTGTTCATTTTATGGAGCTCGTTTAGAAATTCAACAATGCTAAAAATACAAAAAATTACCTTAATCAAAAATTAAGAAATTAATGGTCAATACATATTTATGTTGTGTGTTCGACAACATGATTTTTTTTGAAAATAAATTTATTTTAAAATCATGCCAATTAATACCAATCAATGTGATTATGATTAATCTTTTTGACAAGTTCTATGAAATGAACTATTTTGATTATCAAAATGGACTCGAAACAGGCACAAAAAGTTAAAATTCGGGGAGTACAGTTTTTACCATGTGAGCTCTCTTTTTCATCTCGAAAAATCTCTCTCTTCCGATATACTCTGCGTTCAATGCATTAAATTGTTTGAGGCCAAAAGGTGAGGATGCTGCTGATACAAAAAGGGTGAGCCATACATGCCAGTGAGTTTTGTGTACATAGTGATGGATTTAGCGAAGGTTCCTCCAAAACCCACCGGCGCTT
Organism: Arbutus unedo; assembly: GCA_014822125.1. Taxonomy (NCBI): domain Eukaryota; kingdom Viridiplantae; phylum Streptophyta; class Magnoliopsida; order Ericales; family Ericaceae; genus Arbutus; species Arbutus unedo. The sequence continues at coordinate 8,758 of JABCMJ010028752.1, read as the reverse complement.
ATACCGGGCCGATAGATAAAAGGAGTGAAGAGAGAGGAGAGAGAAGCTGGGAAAGAATTAGACCGTCCTCTTTCGATTTTTATGGATCGATCCTTTAAGAATCCACCACAATAGACAATAATCCAAAGTATTCAGTTTTAAAGCTTGTCCAGAAAATTATTAATTATTTCAAAAATTATATATTAATAAATATAGTTGCGTAATAAATTTATCTTGGAGAAAATAAATTAACATATTGGATCGAAATCTATTTATCTCAAAATGAATATGTTACTATCACGTGTTCATTAATATATCTGATTGACACAATTTTTGATGTGATTAATCTTCTCAATGAATTTTGAAAATTAACTATTTTAGTTATCAAAATAAACCCAGCACTCACAAATACTAAAAGTGAACTACTCAAAAAATGCAGGGTAGAATTACATGGAGATCGAAGGAGGGTCTAGTTTCAAATTTTAAAAATTAGAAAAAATTATATTTTAATTCTTCAAATTACTTTCAGCCTTCTCCTTTTTTTGAAAATAAAGAATCTTTGTCCTTATACATAGAATCCTGATTCTGCCCCTGCTAATAGGTTCCGATAACCACGTGATCTCTTTTGCTATTATTCTCGGGGTTTTTTTTGGGTTTCAGACTGCCCTTGATATTCCAGTATGTATTTGCTCTAGTTGGTATTAGAATCCAACAAAATCAAGCACAAAGTTGGGACTTATATATATATATATATATATATATATATATACATATTGGTCAAAGTTATCTCAGTTAGAGCATCTCTAATGGTTTTAGCCATTTTTTTCAAGTCAAAATTATTATTTAGTTTGATAAATAATATTTTGTCAGAAATTTTGACAAAGTTACTTTATTGATGCCGAAATTATATATTTTTTTTTTATCTCAACTCATCGTGATTGTTGAATCACATGAATAATTTCGTAGAAATTTGAGCAAAAAGATAGCAACATATATACAAATAGAGATGTATAATAAATGACTGCAGTTCTTGTGCCAAATTTGACTTGAAAAATGACAAAGTAGTTTTTGACTTGAGAAATAACAGTATTATTTCTTGACTTGCGAAATGACACGCCATTGAAGGTTATTTTAAAATATCTAATGCAAAATAATAAGAAATGACTTATTACTAAAGATACTATGAACCTATTCGGTGGAAGTTTTTTTTTTTTTTTTTAATGATAATTTAGGTATCTAGGTCGGTTTGGGACCAAGCTGGAATAAAGCTTATGGGAGTCTCCACCTAAATGTCGACTAATTCTCAGGACCCTGAGCTTATCGACTAGACAAAGACGCAGTGACCCTTTTTTATTTCCAACAAGATTCGATCTCAGGACATCCGGGTTGACGGCTCACCCCGAAACTGAGTGCATTTTGATGTTTTGGCTATCAGCTTGTTCTATAATTTATGTTTCGACTAACACGAAAGAATTCTTTTTTCAACATTGTATTTGTATTTGATAATTTTGCAAAGTGATTATTTAGAGAAGGAAGAAGGAAGAAACAAGAAATAGCTGTTTTAATTCCTAATCTCTTGTTCTTATTATATTTTTTTTCTCAGCAAAGTAGCTAGTGATCCAAACACAATTATATTGTCAGCAATGTCGCAAAAAATCGGTATACGAGGACTGAGATATCTATTATTATATAAAAGGAACATCTAAGTTAGCGTGAATACTTTTTTGAAGTCAGTTTCATGTTTTTAAAATATTCAAATTACTCTTCTAATTGATAAGTTTTTTTTTTATTTTTCAATTTTATTTGAGTTATCTTCGTAATTTTATAAAATTCGTATTGCATGTGCATTGCCGGTGCTAGCTGTTAGTATACAGGGTACAACGTAGTGTGGAAATTTGTATATACTATGAAAACATTTCGAAACAGAATATGTTGTTAGTACCTCTAGGAAAAATCTCAAGTGTTTTTTTGACAGCCGATGTATCTAGTTGGTTTTAAAATTACTCTCAATCTAATGCCAACTAATTCTCAAAGGACTAATTTCTCGCTATTCTCAGAAGCTTCTCCTCCTCCCTGAGGAAGCCAAAAGACCCTCTCACGGCCGAAGGCTCCGCAACACGTTGGCGAGCTTTTATATCCCGCCCTAAAACCTCCATTCTCCTAGAGTTTCAAAGTAATCCTCATTCTCACTAAAGCTTTCTTAATCTGAAAGAAAACCAGGCAAGAATCTCATTTTCTTGTTAGTACGAAGCGGAAGAAAAATTGTATCTGACCATAATTTGTCCGTATCAATCATAGATTCTTGATCCCCTTTTTTTCGCCGCACCATCCACTTGCATGAGTCTTATTTAAATTCAAAATTTTTACTCTATAGAGACTAATTCTCTAAAAATTAATATCACCTAAAAAATCTAAAACTTAAAACCTAAAAGAAAACATAAGTATAGAAAAAAATCTAAGTTCTGATTTCTATTTGAATCTATTTCACAAATTTTGAGGATTTATGGGGTAAGTCATAAGCACTACTGCACTAATGTACCTCACAAAAGTAAATGAAAAAGGGAAGCAGGCCTACAGATGTTAAAAGTTTAACAAAGACTTTTCCTACTACCGCATTTACTATAAAATTGATAGTTTGATACACACTGTCCAACCCATTGAACATTGACCGAGATACCAACTCCTTCCTCCTCCAACATCTCCCTTCGTTTTAAAGTGAAATGCACCTTAATATACACCTCTGAAAAAACTTTTTTTTTTTTATGAAGAAATTGAGGGGATGACAGTCTAAACCTATATACATACATACATACATACAGAAAGTATCAGTAGTTTGTTCAGTGGTGAAGCTAGAGTTAGTGCATGGAAGAAAAATAGGAGTTGAGATTATTTATATGCAAATTGGTATATTATTTTGTAATGGTATAGAGTTTGAGATTTGATAAAAGGTTATTAAAATAATATTATCTTGACGTTTGAAGTATGAAGACCATCCTCCAAATTTGAAGAGAGAGAAATGATATTTAGAATGTGACTTCAAGTTATTTGAAGTTTTGAGGGATTTGCTGGACCATATAACTAATGTCTGATCGTTTTGTTGACATTTACTACTTTGAGAGGTTTGACAGAGATACTATAAGCGTCGGTCTCGGAATAAATAAAATGATATAATGATGTGATCATGACAGTAATATTCTTTTACGACTATGTCTCCTTTATTACGGCACACACGTAAAGTAACATATGCATATATCAATTTTCTGCAGAATATTTTTAGTTACTATTTATTAGGCGGTAAATAATGTATAAAAAGTACATTGATATTCATAAATTATGTATTAATATTCTTGAATTTGTATTGATATTTGTAAAATATGTATTAATTATATTCATATTTTTTAACAATATATATATATATATATATATATATATTATTTACCTTGTAATGAGTAGTGGTTAGCAAAACTCCAATTTTATATACCAAAAAAACCAATATGAAGTGACATATTACTTTTATTTTATTTTTCTTGTTTTTGGATGGAGCTATATCTATACCTTCTCTTTAGTAGAAGAAAGTAAATTCTCTGATTGTTTTTTCCCCTTTTGTGATAGATTCCGAATGGTCTGGGGGCAGTATCAGGTGTGGTTCAGCTCATACTATTTCCAAGATACTACAAATCCACCAAATGGGAAAAGCTTCTCCCTTGTGATTTCTTCTCTCAACTACCAATGGTTCTAACTTTCTCTCTCTAGAAACAGTAAACAGTTTTCTCAGTAATGGAGTTTGAGCTCGAGAATCCATTAACAAGCTTGAAAGAACACCAACCGGACACCGTTCCAGCTCTCTTCGCCAACGAAGCACTTCACATGCCCTCACATTACTTCTCAAAGAGCTCCAAATCCGTAGAATTTTATATCTCTGTTCGTTGTGAAGCTATTTCATTCATGCTAAAGGTAAAACCAACAAATTAATTCACTCAGAATCAACTCTCTTGATTGCTTGGAAACTTTCTCCCCCTTTCGTCGATTTTGAACTTGTTTCTATTCTTCAGGCACAGTTCTCTTGCAATTTGGATCCCTTCATACCCTACCTCGCCATTAGTTACATCGATAGATTCATCTCCAGGCAACAAACTCCGGTACGATCGGCCCATATATATATATACATATATATATACACACACACACACACACACACACACCTTCATAGGCAATTAGGCATTGAAGATCTTAACTTATCCATTATCCTGATGTAGCAGAATCAAGGAAAGCCGTGGATCGTTAAGCTTCTATCGATCTCTTGCCTATCACTAGCTGCGAAGATGAGGAATGCCGATTTGTCAATCTCTGATTTACAGGTAGTCCTAATGCTTTACGATTGAAATTTGAATGTGTTGAACTTGCTAAGCTGTTAACCAAATGCCTACGATTGAGTGTGTTGGATTTGCTAAGAAACCTAATAACAATTTGATGATTCGTGAAACAGAGGGATGAAGGTTTTATGTTTGACGCTCAATCCATCCGCCGAATGGAGCTCCTCGTTCTCTCCACTCTCAACTGGCGAATGCGGTCGATTACGCCCTTCTCATTTCTCTACTACTTCCTCTCCCTTTTCGAGGTTACAGATCCAAAATTGATTCAAGATATCAAAGAACGAGCTTCAGACATCATATTCAACTCTCAATACGGTAATCAATTCTGTCTCATCCTAAAATCAAGCATTATTATGTACCAAGTTGTAACTTCAATTAATATTTTAATGCTTGTTTTGACTACAGAAATCAAGATTTTGGAGTATAAACCATCAATAATTGCAGCATCAGCGCTTCTGTGTGCATCTCAAGAACTGCTTCCTCTCCAATTTCCCTCTTTCAGATCTGCGATTGCCTCTTGTCAATACGTAAATAAAGTAAGAGTTGAACAAGCATCAAATAACTTAATAAACATATTTAATGTTCACCAAATGAACAAAATACATTGAGACATGCGGTGGGGTCCATATACCAAACATTCATAGAAGTCTCTCTCTCTCTCTCTCTCCTACAATTATAGATAACGCCGTACATTGCCATATCTATAAGTTAATAAATTCGGAGAATTGGTTCTGCAGGAAAACATGTTGAATTGCTTGACGGTAATGGAGGAGATGATGATGGACATTAACGAGTTTGACGCAGTAGCTAGTGATACAAAGACGCCGATTAGTGTCCTGGACCGCCTACTCTGTACAACCACTGCAACCAAGACCAGTACAAGCAACACATTGATCCCTGAGAGGAACAACATCAAACGGCGGAAAATCAATGGCTTCTGCACGGATCATGTGGTCCACGTCTCTCGAATTCAACACTGCTAAAGATCGCCTGCGACGAGATACAGCTATATCGGATGGTTCATCACTCATATATAAGGCCAAACACGGAGCCTCTGATTCGAACAGAAACGGAATTAACGGCTCACAGCCTTCGAGTCTAAGGCTATGTTTGCAATGGGTTTAAAAAAAAACAGGCTTTTTTCGAGATATTTTGTTCTTTTTTTCTTCCCCAGTTTTGGGTCAGATTATTTTGGTCTTTTGGTTTGTCTCGATGTGATTTACGAGAAAAAAAAAACATAAGACGGAATATTTAAGATTTTGCTCATTCAAATATTTAAACATAAAACATAAGCGATGTGTACATTATTTTTTAAATATTTACTTTTATAAAATTTTTAAAATTACTTAAGTCACAATCATCATCTCCACATCTTGGGATGGCTGCTCTTAAAAAGATAATAAGGAAAAATCTGTAGTCCAAAAAAAAAAATTCAAAAAAATTTCCAAATTCAAAATAAATAAATTAGATTTACTTAATTTTATAAGTTTTTAAATTTTAATAAATTCTGATCTTTAATTTTAAATTTGAAAAAACTTTTTAGAATCGTAGCACTTCTTAAAATAATGAACGCACCCAAAAAAAAGAAAAAACAGAAAAGCGCCAAACCAGTTTTTACTGTTTTTGTTCTGTTGGGAAGAAGCAAGAAATGTGACAGATAGGATAATAATAATTGGGGGGGAGTGGTAAGTTTCTTGGAAGTTCACATGTTGCGTACTTCATGTCTGGTCAATGGCTTGATGTAGCCGGGAAATAGGAAATAGAAGTCATACGTTGTGAAATTTTCCCGGGAAAATGAATGTGGGTATAAAGTGGCGGGAAAGTAAATACCGTGTATTTTGTGGGGAAGACACGTTGCTGTCTGTAAGATTGTGCTATCTCTGTGAAAGCGATACGCATTTAACTTTTTCAAAGTACCAGTTTCGGATTTTTTTTTGGTTTTTCGAATTTCTTTATAACACTAACTGAATCGAGCCGAAATGAACCGATGTTTTTGGTTTAAACAAATTTTGATTTAGGTGCATATTATTGTGGAGTCCTATCTTACACCAACTATAGTTTACTTACTGTGGAGTCATATTATTGAATCCATCTCCTTGCAATAAGTTTAGATGTAAATTTTGGATTTGTTTGATAACTTAATTCAATATTTAAAACTGAATAGATCAAGTGAAAAATGAAATAAGTTGGTTTGATAAATAAAATAGGAAGTACTTAAAATGTTAAGAGCTTAATACAAATAAAGAATAAAAAAAATAAGTAATCCCCTTTAATTATCACTTATCACTTAATTAAGTATTTATTATTTTGCACTCTTCTAGTATTTTTTTTATTGATATCTAATAGCTACAGATGTTTTCAACTTTCTCTCGTCTCTCTTTGAGTCTCGGCCGACAGCAGCCAGGACTGGCCCCGAGGTAAGCTTCGCAAGCCCTCGGGCTCGGGCAACTCCTGGCACGAGACATTTTTTTTATAAATATAGAAAAAAATAATAGAAATTTATCGAAAAAAATTATTATTAATACTAAATGGACAACTAAGCTAAGGTTGATCTGGGGGGGGGGCACTAATAACAGCACTCGCACACAGCGACAGACCCACATCACATGTTCTTCTTTCAAACTTCTCTCGGACTAAATACTATAATCTGATTAATAAATATCCACAAAAAACTTAATACACATAAATTTAGTACAATTTAGTTTCTCCCTTTGATACAATGCAATTTAGTGCACGTAAGTTTTTGTGTCGTAACTATAAACTTACAGGCAATATGATCATTATCATGTTCATCTAATTGTTTTGTGTTTGACTTGACTCAATTATTTTATTATTTTTTATCTCCGTGTGAATTATTTTTGTAATTTTTTGTTTTTCGTCAATTTTTTTGTACATTATTGGTTTGCCTTGACAAAATATTTCAGAGTAGTTATAAATAATAGACTAAATTTAAAAAACGTTCATAAAATACAAAAATTAAAAAAATAGATTCTTGTTCTGTTTATTTTTCTTCTTTAGTGACTTTTATTTTAGCTTTTAAACATAATTTTATATTTTTTAGATTTGTCTCATCGAGATGGACCAATAATCCACAAAAAAATTGAGGTTAAAACAACAAATGCGAAAAAATTGAATACAGACGGGACGTTCTAAAGAAATTGGATCATGAGAGGGACATTATAAGGAGATTGAATTTTGAGTACGATAATTTCGAAGTAAGTGGAGGATCAACCCAATCTGACAAAATTTTAATGCTCAATTTACGTGATTAAATTGCAACGCAATTGAATGCTATAAACTACTCTTGAGTGTTAAAAATGTAATTTTTGATAATAATTGATGAAAATTAAGTGATAATAGTAATTAGTATTATTATTGAGTGTCTTTTTAATTTTTATGTATCTTATTATAATTTTAATAGTTATGTGTTTATCTATATAATTAATTATAATCTACTAACATGAAAATTTGAAAGATAATGTTAAAAAAATAATGAATTTCAGACTTCAACTGACTACACAAACCAAACAGTTTATTTAATTCAGTGCATATCAAACAACTTTCTAACTTAAAAAATTTAATTTTCAACTTTCAACTTTCAATACTTAATTTTCAATTTTTAGCTTTTAATTTTCAATTTTATCAAACAGACCCTAAGTCTCAAAACCTTAATCGCTGAAGGTTTTTTCAAATAAAAGACTTAGTTAGATTAGTGTGCTATACTTAATCATATACTTAGCAGATTAATCGGAGGACAACATGGGGCTCTTGCCTTGCCTTGCCTTATGCCTTTCCCAACCCATCACATTTAGATACCTACAAACACATCTTTGTATGCACATAACAATGCTGTACAGCTGCTCCTCTGAGACCCAATTCCCCTCTTCAAAATCTAGGATACACTACTGGCAAATTGGGGTGGTCATGAAAATGAGAAGACACAAAATAAAGGGTATAAAGCATCTCTTGCTTTCTGCATTTTTATCAGACCCATTCCCATGATTATTACAATAAGGAGAATCTATGTTCGAAAAAAAACAAGTCTGAAAGTATGCAGGGTGTGACATCATCAGGCATTAGAACAAGTGCCAAATGGATGATTGAATGTAATCTATGACTATGAGAGAGACCCAAAGCCCTTTTTGCAAACGCATGCGAATGTCTCAAATGAATAAAAGGGCTTTCTTTCTGGATCTTTTCAGTTTTTTTTAAAAAAAAAAATGAAAAAAAAACAGAGTGTGGGAGCTTTCATACAGGGTTCTCCTCCTCTGCTTTTTGTTTGCTAAACAACAAAAGATGTCGGCAATGGTGGGCGACAGGCCTTCCTGTTCTAGTGGGGGCGGGTGGGTCAGATTTTGGATATTAGATGATTTTCCCTTTACCCGTCACCATGAGTTTGTGAAAAT
>JABCMJ010028741.1:0-27253 GCA_014822125.1 Arbutus unedo | reverse complement strand
AATCTCAGCTTCATGGAGAGGACTAGTAGGTTCTTCTCTTTAACATTGGTGTTGGTTGTCCAATGTTTCTTGGCTCTAGGTAGTACTGCTGCACCCAGCTACACCACAGATCAATCTGCTCTTCTGGCTTTGAAATCTCACATCACTTACTATCCTAATCACATTTTGGCCAGCAATTGGTCCACAGCCACCTCAATTTGCAACTGGATTGGTGTCTCTTGCCGCCGCGATCAAAGCAGGGTGACGTCCTTAGATCTCGCTAACATGGGTCTTGGGGGCACCATCCCTCCGCACATAGGAAATCTCTCATTCCTATCCTATTTCAACATGAGCAACAACGACTTCCATGGATATCTTCCTTCCGAGTTGTCTCAGTTGCACCGGCTAAAGGTTACTTTTCTATCTCAAAGTGATGTCCTTTTCTTTTGTTTTCTTTTCTTTCCATGTGCTATATATCTTTTGAGTTAATAATAGAACTTTTCTTTGTTGATTAAATTACAAAGGTGTTCGACTTGTCCCTCAATGACTTCAGCGGAGAGTTTCCTTCAAGCCTTTTCAATATCTCGTCTCTTCAAATGATCGATTTTCGGAATAATTCACTGGAGGGTAGCCTCCCAGACAGCTTGTGTCATAAGCTTCCGAAACTTACAATGCTCTCTCTTTCGTGGAACATGTTTTGGGGTAACATTCCAATAAATTTGGGCGAATGTCGAGAGCTTCAATATTTATCTTTGAGGGGGAATTGGTTTACCGGGTTCATACCTCGCGGGATCGGGAACTTGACAATGCTCAAGAAGTTTCATGTTGGTCCAGCCAACCTCCAAGGTTTGATAATTCATGTTCACATTTAGCTTGTGCATCATCCAAGTGAGTGTAGCTTTTGCGTTTTATAGCTTTTGACTTTAGGAATCTTCCTGAAATTAAAATCAAACTAAAAATCAAAACGTTTTTATGTATTATATAGTGCAATGTGATTCAACTGGGAATTATTGCTCTGACGATTCATGATAAACAAAATCCCATTAGAAGTGTCAAGTGTTCATCGAACAAATTGTCAAAACAAAATAGTCATCACGACAATATCTACATGTATAATTATAGATCGAGAACGAAAAAGAGAAGTGATGAGAGAGAGGGAGAAAATGAGTGAGGGAGACGAGAGAGCACCCGGGTCGTGGGGTGAGTGATAATGCTCCCAATGTCGGGTGCGAGTTGCGAGCTTCAAATTATAAACGGAGCGTAAGTTTTTCATATTCTATTCAGACCCTATGCACCAAATATCACGTATACATTACAATGTTCGCATTACATTCTTAGGTTGGTGAGTTCCTAATTAGAATTAAGGCTGCAATACTATTTAAAATTATGATCAAGTTTGTTCTATATATGGTATGATTTTTGACGGCTGAAATACTATTTAAAATCTTCTCTTCATTTAATTATTTCTTTTACTTTTGTTAGTATTTCGTTAAATTTTTAAAGATTATTGATTCGTCTCAGCGAAAGGAATTAGAAAAGTAAAAAAAAATAAACAAACGTAAAAAATATTTAGAAAAGACAAACAAATCCAAAAAAATTCTATTTTCCATTATTTTTATCTTTAGTGAACTTTTTAAAGTTTTTTGTCATAATTTTATACTTTTTTATTTCTCTCGTCGATACGATTTAATAATTCCTAATAAATTTTATGCAAAAATAAATTAAATAAAAATATATAAAAATGATAAAAATAGTGTTAGGTTAAATTGGACCTTATTCAATCTTTTTTTTAAACATGTTTGATCAAGGTTTGAAGTTAAAATCAATAATTTTTTATCATCCTCGGGTAATGTTGACCTAGTGGTTAAGGCATGAGACTTAGAGATATGCTCTTTTCTGGGTCTCTGGTTCGGAACCTCTAAAGTGTTATTAATTTTTATGGGACTAATCCATACAAAGCAAAGCCCTAGCTTTAAAAGAGACCCCGCAAGTGAATGATGAGATTAGTTTCCCATAGACTAATCGACAATAGATTGAGAGTAATCTCAAAACTATCCGGATTACTTGGCTATCCAAACAAAAAAAAAGAGCCTTTCTTTAACAGAGTTTTTTTTGCCGATAAAAAAGAAAGAGTTCTTTTGTAAGATTGGCTTTATCGGTTTGAGTTTGACTACTTTTGTAAATTTCACATCAAACTAAAATCTACACCTTAATAACCGCCCACTCTGTCAGTGGTTGAAGTAGAGAAAAGGTTCTACAAGGGTGTTGGTCATCTGGTAGCCGGATTTGAAAGAACTGTAGTGCACTTTTATGCAGTGAGTATATAGTGTAGATAAAATAACATAATTTTGTCTATTTTGTCCTCGAAATTATATCGTTTTGATCTCCATGCATTTTAATAATAATTCATATAATAAGTTAAAACGATGTAATTTTTAGTGCAAAACAGATGAAACTGTGTCGTTTTATCTGCACTACAGTCTTCCTAAATCCGTTACGCTCTCATTTTTTAAAAAATTAAAAATTAAAAAAATCCACCTCATCTCTCACTTCATTAACTGCACAAATTAATTTTTCTTTATTACTATTTTAATTCTTCTCTCTCTCTCTCTCTCTCTCTCTCTCTCTCTCTCTTAACTACACCAAATTATTTCTATTCCTATGTAAACTATTTTGCCACCAATCCCCTAAAAAATATATTTTAGTTCTTTTAATCGGAATTAAATACAATGAAAAATTTTCTTGCTCCTATACATAATACTACCTCCAGATTTGTTTGTCCACTTTTACTATTTCGGACCTTTCAAAAAATAATCTATATTATCTAATTTATAATTTTTTATATAAAATATGGATCTTGTTTAACAGATCTCGATTAGTTCTACTACACAATATTTTCACAATCTTTAAAAACCTTAGAAATTACTCAATTTAGATAAGCATGCTTGTCGAAATTGGACAAACAAATGGGGACAGAGGGAATATTTATATGACACTTGTTCTACATATTATGATGTACTTGCGTATATTCTTACATTACATATATACCGGAACTAATCAGCATTCAGGTATTTTCTTTCAAATGAACTATTTGAAATATAAATTTGTATTTTGCCAATAAAAAAAATTAAATTAAATAAGTGCGACTGACTATACACACTTGATGTTACGCATTTATATGCAAATATTATGCATTTTTATCAAAATTAAAATATACACATCGTACACACTTAATTATAGACTGTGTATTGCAGGATTCTCCAAAATTATTTTTATATATTCATTTCAAAAGCAGCTTTATTTTCAATATACTTCTCCCATAGTTTTCTCTTCGAATGAAGAGACTTTACAAGATTTTTAAAATTGCTTTGCAGGTGAAATTCCACAAGAGATAGGAAATCTTCAGAGTCTTGAGACACTATCTTTCAGATATACCAATCTCCATGGTTCTATACCCCCTTTACTGTTTAACATGTCTTCTCTAAAAGAGCTTCGTCTTCCAGGAAATAATTTATTTGGTTCTCTGCCAATGGATATATGCTCGGGTCTTCCTCACCTTGAAATCCTAGTACTTCATCGTAATGAATTGACGGGAAGCATTCCACAACAAATCGGCAATTGTACTTCCATTGAAATTATTGCACTTGTCGAAAATAAATTATCAGGTAACACCTAGTTCCAATCAATTATTTAGTAAATTTTGATATTGTTGTATTATATATATGTCGGATTATAGCTTCAATGTTTAAATTTCTAGTTCCTCCCTCGAGCATAATTTGTTGAAACTCAAGTTTTGGTAAAAACTTATTGAATAAAAAACCTCGAAATTAAGCTTCTTCCAGGTCATTTTTTTCTTTAAAGTTGTTTAACCAACCACTCTTCACATTATCATCAAAATGAAGAGTTAAAATATTTTCTCTAACCAAAAAGTGAAAATAAAATTTTCATTTCTATAGCTATAAGTTTTCCTCCAAAATTTCTCTCCAATTTTCCCTCCATGTATAAGTTTTGTTAATATCTTTTCATTGGTACCACTTTAAAAAATAAATAAATAATTCGAAGGATACTCACATTTTAGATGTCAAAAGATATGGTTGGTAATACTTTTAGATGTCAAATGGTATAAAACCTAAAGCATTTTATATGAATTGAATATTACTGAAGAATGTTCTTCATTTGATCTTTGATTCTCATACGTAGAGGATCAATTTTCACTCTTCAAAATGAAGGTTAATGCAAATGAAGACTTGATTAGAGAGCAAATTAAATTCTTCATTTTAAAGATTTAGATAGTGTTCTTACAGAAATAAAGGGTTGTTGGAGATTCTCTTAGCTTGGCTTTATGGCATGGTGATATATTCGTGCTAAAACCCACTAACACCACTGCAACATTCCAATGCACTGCCCTCCAGGTTGCAGCCCATTTCTTTGTATTTGACATGAATTAGCAACCCATTTGCTTGTATGTAGGATGCATTATAAGGTAGTTAATTCATTTCTTCAATTCCTGTAAATAGGCAGTTAGCTTGCACGTTGATTATCTATGCGTATTGTAGTTAGTTGATGTGCCTATATTATATATGGCTAAGGTATGAATGAAATGTTAGAAAATTAAACGAACAACGTTCAATCTCATAACGTTCCTATGAATCTTGAGAACAATGAATCACAAAACGAACAACTAAAACAATTGTGTCTAGTAGAAAAATATAAAGAAAAAAACGAGACACAAGATATATGTTGAAAACCTCAACGCGAAGAAAAATTACGGGAGCCACACCAGTCCACTATGAATGAAATCAATGAGTACAAATCTTCTCACAATTTCACAGAGATCCGTATTTTCTCTTGCCTCTCTATCAAAGCATTAATTTTAATATTTTAGGAATCCTCCCAAAGATCTTTATAAACCAACTAACCATAATCCTATTATAACAATAATTAGGAAAGAGCTAAAAAACGAATTCCAGTGAGATTGGTCTTCACACCTAACAATCTCTTACTTGAAGATCACCAAAACATCAGCGAACAACCAACTGCAAATCCGAACCTCAATCAACGTAAACATAGTCATCTAACCCCTCTTGGTGTGACTCCAAGCCTATCATCCTTTCAAGCATGAAAGCCAACTGAAGTTGAACACAGCTCTAGTTTCTTAATTGTAACCAACTTGGTCAACATATCTGCCGGATTTTTGTTTCCTAAAATCTTCTCTAGCAACTGATCCCCATCCTCCAAAAGCAAACGAATGAAGTGGTACCTCAAATCAATGTGCTTCGTTCGGGCATGGAACACTGGATTTTTGGCAAGGTGTATAGCAGTCTGGCTATCATTGAAAAGAATAGTGTTCTCCTGCTTCAAACTCAACTCCCCCAAGAAGCCCTTCAACCAAATTATCTTCTTTGCAGCCTCAATCATGGCTACATACTCAACTTCTGTTGTGAATAATGTCATTAATTTCTATAGGCATGAAACTCAATTCACTACTGTTGAACCAATCATATAGACATAGCTTGTGGTGCTTCGCCACACCAGTCCACTGTGAATCGAATCAATGAGTAGAAGTCTTCTCACAGTCTCACAAAGATCTATGTTTTCTCTTGTCTCTATCTAGCCTCTCTCTCTCTCAAAGTAATAATTTTAATATTTTAGAAAATCTCCCAAAGATATTTATAAACCAACTAACCCTAATCCTATTATAACAATAATTAGGAAAGAGCTAAAAAGGTGAATTCCAATGAGGTTGGTCTTCACACCTAGCAATCTCTCACTTGAAGATCACCGAAGCATCAGCGAACAACCAACTGCAAATCCAAACCTCAATCAACTTGAACATAGTCATCTGATTTCTCTCGGTATGACTCCTGACCTGTCACTCTTTCAAGCATGAAGGCCAACTGAAGTTGAACACAACTTTAGTTTCTCACCTGTAACCGAATTGGTCAACATATCTGCCGAATTTTTGCTCCCCAAAATCTTCTCTAGCAACTGATCCTCATTTTCCAAAAGCGAATGAATGAAGTGGTAACTCAAATCAATGTGCTTTGTTTTGGCATGGAACACTGAATTTTTGACAAGGTGTATAACAATCTAGCTGTCATTGAAAAGAACATTGTTCTCCTACTTCAAACCCGAGTCTTCCAAGAAGCCCTTCAACCAAATTATCTTCTTTGCAGCCTCAGTCACAACCATATATTCAGTTTCGGTCGTGAATAATGTCACTAATTTCTGCAAATATGAATCCCAATTCACTGCTGTTGAACCAATCGTATAGACATAGCCTGTGGTTCTTCGCCGCGTATCTTGATCACCGGCAAAACCTGCATCCATATATCCCTTCACTGTTAGCTTCTCTCCCCCAAAACAAAGTGGTAAATCAGTGGAACCTTTCAAATATCGTATGATCCACTTTACTGCTTCCCAATGTTGTTTCTTCGAATTCTATCAAACTTTTTCACAACTCCTTCTATATGGACAATATCTAGTTTCGTGCTCACCATTGCATACATCAGGCTACAATGGTTGAGGCATACGTAACCTTGGCCATGTGATCTCTTTCTGCATCTGTCTTGGGTGATTTCCCTTGAGAAAGTTTGAAGTGACTTCTCAAAGGTGTGATAATTGCCTTAGCACTCTACATATTGAACCTCTCCAGAACGCGTTCAATATACTCAGCTTGACTCAATCGCAAGATTCCTTGAGCCCTATCCCTACTGATTCTCATCTCAAGTATCTGCTTAATTGCACCTAAATTTTTCATAGCAAATTCTTTGCCAACTATTGCTTCAATCTGTTAATCTCCCCAACACAAGAACCTGTTACAAGTATATCATCTACGTAGAGTAATAATACAATGTAGCTAGACTCAAATCTCTTGAAATAACAATAGTGATCTGCGTTGCACCTTGTGTAGCCACTGCGTTGTATGAAATCATAAAACTTTCTATTTCACTATCTGGGAGCCTATTCCAAACCATACGAACTTTTTTTAAGTTTGCACATCATCTCTTCCTTGCCTTTCACATTGAAGCCAACAGGTTGCTTAATGTAGATTTCTTTATCCAAGTCCCCATGAAGAAAATCAGTTTTGACATCTAACTATTAAAGGCAGAGATTCTGAGCAGCAACCATACTCAACACTACTCGGATAGTGGCAATCTTCACAACCGGCGAAAACATCTCTCTGTATAATCGATCCCCCTTTCTATTGGAAGCCCTTTACAACAAATCTTGTCTTCTACCTTTTCTTGTCGTCACTTTGTAACCCACTAACCCCACTTCAACATTCCTCTGCACTGCCCTCCACGTTGCAACCCATTTCCTTGTATCTAGGATGCATTATAAGGTAGTTAGTTCATTTCTTCAATCCCCGTAAATAGGCATTTAGTTAGCTTGCACATTGCATTATCTATGAATATTGTAGTTAGCTGATGTGGCCTATATATATGGCCAAGGTATGAATGAAAGGGGATCAGAACAATTATTATGTTCTCTGTTTCTTCTTCTAAGCTACGGCTTTCTTTTTTTCCCCTCTCAACTGGTTTGATCGTATCACATGGCTTCCACGAAGAAAAAGTTATCTGTCATAACCAATTGGTTGGTTGGTTGATCCTGAAATAGTCCGTGCAACCTCTCCAATGTCGTCTAGACGCACCTTTCCATTGTTGTCCCAAAATGCAACACACCTCACAACACCCTTCCTCCGTTATGTCGGAACCACTTGGTTGGTTGTTTGATCAGATAGTAGTGAATTCTCAAGAATTCTTATCTGGAGAAGGCAGGTTATTAAAAAGGACAACTTCATATTCGAGCTTCCTTCTCTTTGTAGTGAGTTCCCGTTTTTATTTAAAGACAAAAGCATGCTTCAAATCCCAAACTAGCTAAACTAGTCAGACAACTAAGCCAAAATCTCCATATTTGGTAAGAGAACTGTTTGTAAACCAATAAGTAGAAAATACAGCACAGTTTCTAAGAAAAAATAAATAAAAAGTTTGATAAGTTCCGCGCATTGGAAAAATTGTAAGGATTGCGTTTTTTATTTGCTACTCTTGGTGCAATAATAAATCAAAAACAATTAAATTAAATTAGCTTAACCTAGTTTATGTAATTATATATTAATATAATAAGTCAAGAATGAAGCATATATAAAACACAAATATGGGCTAAATGGAATTGAAAGTTAAAGACATTGCAAAGTGAAAAAAAAGCCAAGGCAGGGAAAAATCACGTGAGGGGAAAAAGTACTATTTAATCACTTCACGTCAGGTACTACTCAATCTTGGTTAAGACGCTCTTCACCAAATCCAGGTGAACCGATCTAATAGGCATTTACTTCTACATCTGAATTCTCAAGTCCTTGATCATGATGCCGCAATCCTACCAAAAATTATCAGGTACTGCATAATTCCAATTAATTATTTAGTAGATTTTCATATGGTGTATTATATATTTGTCGGATTAAGCTTTTAGTCTTTTAAGCAATTCTAGTTCCCACCTCAAGCATAGTTCGTTGAAGCTGTGTTTTTGTAAAATCTCATTAAATGAAAAAGACCTCAAAATAGAGGTTCTCCTAATTCATTTTTCCTTTAAAGGTGTTTATTCCTAGAAAAGAAACCTTATTGGTACCGGTTAGAGCATCTTCAACCAACCACTCTTCAAATCTTCGAAATGAAGAGTCAAAATAATATTCTTTTATCAAAAAAGTAAAAAAGAAGAAGGTCACTATTAACCCAATTCTTTAGTTCCATTTCTACAATCACTTGGTTGGTCGGTTAAACCAGTGCAGCTTGCATTTGTAAACCAAAGCGATTAAATTAAATTACCTTTACCTTGTTATATGTAATTATGTATTAACATAATAAGTAAAGAATGAAACATAAAACACAGATATCCCAACAGAAATCAAAACAAAAGGAGCTACCATTAAAATTTCGTGAAGCTTATGGCTTTTATCCAAAACACAAATTACAGATGAGGGGAGGATCATTTACCTTGTTAGGACTGATTGAATCACGGATTGATGATTTAAGACACCGGATTTGGAAGAACTTCAAAGTGGGTTTCCCTCCTTCTCCCTTTAGACTTCTATCAAAGGTTTCTCCTCTTCTTACAACAAACTCACAATGTGAAGAGCCCTAAATCTCCAAGCTTCTTAGAATTCGTGCAAGAGGGTGTGTCTATATATAGGTGGAGTGTGAGTTTGGGGATAAAATCCCAACATTTTAGTTGCCATTGCGGTGGGGGGAAGAGATGTGGCCTAAATTTGTGGTAGCTATGTGAGGTGAGAGAGGTTTTGTGGTCCAAACCATGGGTATTAGTGGTTTTGGAGATATGTGAAGATTTTTAAGCGTGAGTTCAAGAAGAAAGACATGTGGGAATTTGATGAGGGTGGAAAAATAATCTGGTGTGGTGACTCCCACAGGAAATGGGCTGAATGAGATGGGCTTGGGTCAAAAGCAAGGTGTGATTAAAGGATTGATTTGGTTTTGGGCTTCCAAGGGGTTAATGGCCTTTGCCTAATCAAAAGGGAACCATTTAGCCTTGGGCTAGGGTGTGAATTCACTATTATGCACAATACACGTTTCTCTTCTAATTATGCAAATCCAATTAACGCCACGCATGCTAAATGAATGTATCTCGTTAAATTGTGCAATTCAAATGAGTTTGTGCATAAATTAAATATTAAAATTGAAAATTGAAAATTTCTTTTTGTTGAATTTAAAATTTTTGGGTCCTTACAACCTATCTCCATTAACAAATTTTGTCCTCAAAATTCAGCATAGACGGTATGCAGGGTTGCGGTGGTGTGTACATTTCACGTTCACTTGTTCTCATGCAAATTCTTCGATGTCTTGCGGATGTTAACAAGTGGACTTCCTTTCCTCGTAGTACTTCTCGTTGTTGGTTCTCCTTCTAGTGACTCGTCTCTCGTGAAATTGTGTCGAGTGTGTGACATACTCGTCGACATAGGTATGTGAAGCGTGTGTGCCTCCCGATGAGTGGTGGCAATAGCGAGGTCCTATCAGTGGTTCGGCTCATGATAGTTGTTTCTTTCACTTGGCATGGTCGGGGCCCTTAAAAAGACGAGGTCTCTAGGTCCAAGAGGCATGAATCTCTCAAAAAGGGTTACATTACATCAAGTGTGATGGCTCGAAGTTCAAAAAATGAGTTATGCAAATTTCACCGAAGACTTATGGCATTGGTTTGTGGTTTCAAATGGCAAAACCAATCGAGATATTTGACCTAAAACTACGTCAACTAAACATGTCATGGTATAAAGTTGTAGGTGTCATGGTATAAGAATACCTGAATCTTATTGGAAGTATTTTATTTTTTTGAGAAGATTTGAAATGAAATGTTTTATGAGGATATCCTCTCAAGAAAGGAGAAGTGTCACAATGCTTGAATGTTCACTGATTTTGATAAACTAAGTTCAAGGTGGATTGGTGAATTCGAGATTCTATTGAAATGAAGAGATAATTGTGAGGTGGGAAGGAAAGGTGGGACGTGGAATAGTTGAGGTGTTGCAAATTGGCTGAATGAAAATGAATTAGACAAAACTGGTTGTGAACATGATCTATCCCCCTTAAAATGCAAAAGCCTCTCTCTTGAGTCATCCAATGTGTGGTTCTACATCCAAGGGTTGGTATGCAAGCGATAAATACATAGGATATGTTGAGATAGGCCCGTACTCAAAAGGAAAATACAAAGGTACCTTGCATGATTGTCGGGTCGTATACTTCTTCTTCGCTTTCCTAGAGCTAGCGCATACATTCTGCATGTAGTATTTTGATTAAACACGGACGGTCTTCTAGCTCCTCTAGCTGGCCAATTATGTTATTATCTCGGCTAATTCCAATTTCTTTGTTGAGGCCCTCCAAATAGGTGCCCTTCCCAGTCCTTGTCGATTTACTCCTGACCCTCCAGTTAGTTATGGATAGTTGTTCATAAATTGTCATTCCCTTCCACAATTGAAGCATATCCATGGGGCTTAGCTCTATGACTGGTATCTGTATTGATTACTCTACTGTTGGTACTATTTTGGGGCCTAGAGTTCTTGTTGTTACTACTTTGTGTATGATGGGTCCACCGAAAGCTTGCTGGTTGCGGTTTTGATCCCCTTGTACCAACACGACACTCCTCCTAATCTGGGGACTCAGTCCCCACTCGAATTTCTTGGCCCTCGAGACGTCGATTGGAACCAATTCTGGTGCATGGCATGATAATTCACCAAAGCGGGTGGCGTATTGTGTCACTGTCCTACCTCTTTTATGAAATTCTGGATGAGTGCTTGCTTGATAGGTGTCGCAAAATACTTGGCCAAAAAAGGGTCCTAAGCTTGTTCCAGATCATGGTTTGAACATTCTAGGTTGTCTTTACTACGTCCCGCAAGTGATTGGTTTCCCCTTGCATCTGGTAAGTGGCGAGAGCCACTCGGTCACTGTTGTCACGCACC
Organism: Arbutus unedo; assembly: GCA_014822125.1. Taxonomy (NCBI): domain Eukaryota; kingdom Viridiplantae; phylum Streptophyta; class Magnoliopsida; order Ericales; family Ericaceae; genus Arbutus; species Arbutus unedo. The sequence continues at coordinate 15,819 of JABCMJ010028741.1, read as the reverse complement.
TCTATAATTATAGCAGCTTCTCTGTCTATTTCAACCAAGTTTCAACGATGGTAGGGTTCGTCTCTCCCAAGAATTGTTGGAGTCGTCGCTTACAGAACTCGTTCAGCAAGATGCTTCGGTTGGATTAAGCGTGAGGTTGGGTTCCATGATGAGGGGGGTTCTAGGTGGCAGCGAGGAACATGCACAAGAGTTGGTTGAATTCATTGATGCGGGGTGCTACGTTTAGAGGTGGTGAAGGAGGTGGGTTAGCCTGAGCATTGCTGGATTCAGGCTGATTGCCGATGTTGGCACCATTTCGTGTCTCTACCATACTGCAGTTAAAATTAGATGAGTTTAGATGACAAAGTAGGTGACAAAAAGATTTTTAGTGGTTAGGCTATACTCGATAAAATAAGTGAATGTTGTATACTCACATAACTTACAACTAACACGTATACAAAATATGCCAATGTATGATTATGCTACAAAATGTGTGACACGTCCTCCCTTCTGAGGATAGTTGACTATCTAGCTCAAATGGGCCCTCGTCCATAGATGGATATAGGCTCATTTTTTTGTTCTAGTTGAAATGCGCGACTATACTCTAAGTATGGTTTTGCAATCGTCGTCGCACCCTTATTCATTTCTTGTGTAGCGGATAGTAGACCAAGTATTCTCAGTGAGTGACGGCCTCCTTGACTTTGTACTTCAGTCGGAGTTTGGATCGATCTGGTGTATGGCAAATGTTGCTCTACAAGTCGAAGCTAAATTCTTATGAAAACACCCTATGTTGGAAGCATCAAAATTTTCATAATACTTAGCAAACATTAATAGTTTTGATAGGAAGGATAGATGATAGTAAATATGATGTTACCTACCTGAGTTACACCCTCAAAACCTAATGCTAACCCAATAACAAAAGGTCGAGAGGTGGTAAACCTGAGCTCGAATACCATTCTGTGATGCCCCAATTTTTAAAAACATTACTTAAAAGAGATCAACTAAAAACACAACAAAATTTCATAAATTAGTAAAATACGAGTTTGAATTACAATACACTGAAATAAACATAAGTACATCCTGAAATGGGATTACAAAGCACTTAAACGTAGTCTACGTAAACCATGGTGCTATTGGATATTCTTCTGAATTGATGTTGTCAATGACTCAAAGCTCGGACTCCTCTTTTCAATCTACGGTACCTGGTGTGAAATGTTAGGACAAAAAAATTGAACCATGAGCGATGAGGTTTAGTAAACAATCCTACCCGTACATCCCAATTTATGTAACAGATCAAAGTATGCATGTACATTGTATGAGCATGTAATGAATAGAGAAAGCAATAAATAAGTGTTGAAAAAATATAATTGAAATTGATATTTGAGACAATATTAAGAGTCCAAGAGTAATTTTCGAGTCAATCACATTTTCCAATAGCATGTCAGAGTCTGTTGTCACAACGATCGGGGCGCCGGCAACATAAGCACGTGATAATTTCCACGTCAATATCAATGAAGCATGTCAGATCCCGTTGTCTCTTACAACTGGGGCACTAACAGCGAAACCACGTGATAATTTTCATATCAATAATTCTGAAGCCCGGGTCTTCTCAAGCATTCACATTAAGTATCTCAAATCTAGGTCGACACAAGCATTGTCGGTAGTGTCATCACAAGCATTGCTGACCGGTCCCAACTTAGTACATTTTTGCTACGCTAGGCGGGGCAAGATTTAGATCCAAACTCTAGTAATGATTTGTATAGCAGCGAAGTCTAGGTATCAATCCTCGGGGAATTCTTAGTGTATGGTAGCTTCAATGGAATGGTTTCTACACGGATTTCGGCATTTAGGACGCCATTGCTTTTCATTCAGAGTTTTTGATTGTCAACCTAAAATAAAACTTAAACACAAAACTGGTTTAGAGATAAACACAGGCATAGTCATGGGGGTTACTTCTTCCCTAACTTAAGCGTAGGATATCTTCTCCTTATTGCTCAACCAAGAATCACGGTTTTGTGACCTTGACCAAAAAATTAGTCTAAATACTAAGTATTTGTGTTAGGAGGTAAATGTTATCCTTCAGACAATTAGTCTAAATATGAAGGACATGAAACCTAGCATTTGATATACCAGAATTGATTTTGGGCATCACCAATCAAAGTTTTAATACTCCATTTAGTTCCTAAGATTGGAACTAATACTTACCTCATAACATGCTATGCTAAATGGTTTTCAAAAGGTCAATATTGTCCCTTAGACAATGAGTCTAAATATGAAGGACATGGAAGTAATCATTGGATATACCAAAATTGATTTTAGTCATAACCAATCAAGGCTTTAACACCCCATTTTAGTTCCTAAGATTGGAACTAGTATTCACCTCATAACATGATTTGAAAATCTTTAAGAAGATATTCATGCTCAAGCCATGGGATGAAGGTCATCCCATGAATAGGCCTTCAAAGTTTAGCCTAGCATACTTAAAGTAATTCTTGCAAATGAAAGAGAAAAACATGAAGAACATGATTGAAAACTTGAAGTAGGAATTAAAACTTGAAATGTAGAAGTACAAATGGCAATGAAGTAAACTTGAAACAACTTGCTACTTGCTCACTCTTTTTCTATTTTACAAATTATCTACCACTCTCTATCTACTATATCAAAAACTATCTAACATACCATTCTACATATCTCAAAATTAATCTGTCTAAGAAGTACCAAGTATATCTCAAGTCCTTAAGAACCCTTTTAGAGGTATATCCAACTATTACACCAAGTGTCCTATTTATAACACAAGCTTGCCATCTTTTGAAGCAACATGTATCTTACAAAAGGTTTTGCTTGGCCTCCAAGTTCTACTGAAAACACAACTGCATGAAATCATTAGGCCTCAAAAAATGTTGAAGAAGCAACATCAGTTGATTGGTCCTCACTTTAATCTAGACATTCTGCTTGGAAATTGGTCCAACAGTAGGTAAAAAGGTCCAACAAGCAGGCTGGAAAGTCAACAATAGTGGTTGCATATGTAAATGGACATCCGGATGTAGGTCAAAAGCATCCGGATGAGTTGTGATTATGGCTTGGAAAGTCTTCTTATAGTCTTCAAGTCATTTGGATGAATGCATGCCTCATCCGAATGAGTTTACTCTCTAGTCTTCTGATCCGTTTTTCATAAGGAACACATCCGAATGAATTGGATGGTCATCTAGATGAACCGGCTTTGACTATGCTCCTTCTAATCCGGATGCTCTTCTTCCCAAAATGGTCATCCAGATAAACTATACGGTCATCCGGATGAGTTTGCTCATTTTTCTTGAATCTCCTATGGTTGACATCCAGATGAGAGGTTTGCACATCCGGATGAACTAGAACTTCTGGATGGTTTTACTCCTTGACATAGGAATGCACTGTTAAGTGATCCGGATGTCTTTCTTCTTTGGCATCCTTATTGCAACAGTTCATCCAGATTAACTAGGATCTCATCGGAATGAATATATCAATACAACAACTTTTGACATCATCTTTCTAACAATCCCGGGCCTTCCTCGCACTTCCTCTTGAGCCTTGGATTGCTTTAATGCTTTCATACAACCTCAGTAGACTTCATAGAACATCTGGGAGTCACGAAGACTTCCCAGAATGTCTTTTTAAGTGATTTTCTTGCAAGAGACAAAAGAATACCTGTACGTGCAATATCAACTAAAACATGGAAATAACCACGCACTCAAGCTTGAAAATAACGCAATGAACTATAAGATATGCAAATATGTATGCTCATTAGTTGCCCGTAATACGTGATAAATTTCCATGTTATAATCCATCAAATGTATCATAAAACATAAGTTGAGCATGCATACCTTATTGAATAAGGGGCAAGTCAAGACCCATCGTAATAGCGACTAGGGCATTGATAGCGTACACAGTTCACGCACTATGCGTCAAAAGATCATGGTCATTACTATAGCAATCTAATTCTTAGACTAGGGTTCTCATGCATCACAATCGAGGTTGAGTGTAAGAAATGGGATGGCCATGGCTGCCATTGGGGATGAGGAAGAGCTCTGTCATAAATTTGCAATAGCCATGTGAGGTGGAGTGGTTTTGAGGTCCAAATCATGGGTATTAGTGGTTTTGGAGATATCGGAAGATTTGCAGTCATGAGTTGAAGAAGAAAGACATATAGGAGTATGATGAGGATGGAAAATAATTTGGTGTGGTGACTCACACAGAAAATGGGTTGAATGAGATGGGCTTCGGCCAAAAGCAAAGATTAAATGCTTGATTTGGTTTGGGCTTCTAAGGGGTTAAAGGCCTGGGCCTAAACAAAAGGGAATAATTTGGGCTTGGGTTAGGGTGTCACGTCCTCATTTTTCAACATATTATGACCATAATTTATCATAAATAAAATCTCGCAATGCTCAATAGTAAACCCATAATCCTAAATCCCGTTCCATACATGATAAAGTCTCAAGATCAACTTTAGAAGTTTTACATCTAAAATGGGCAATCCCCGACCCGGTACATATATCAAATGAAATATGAGAGTTCAAGCGTTTACATTTCCTTTTAGTCATAAAAAAATAATATGTAAATAAGTTACTTTACATTAGAAACAGATGTCGGGTAACTCCTATCAAAAGCTTTAAAAAGTATGCAACACCGTATGCATGTCACGCACATCATGCTAAGCATCTGGAACATCACCTGAAAAATGACAGGGTGAGCTACACAGTCCAGTAAGATGTCTATGCCAACATTGTATGATTATGAAATGATATGATATGGCATGTGACGTAAACAATTCATAACGATATAAGGAAGTTACAATACTAAACCAACGCAATAAGGTATGTCAGTGTTCACAAATTCATCTCAATCTATTTCTCATTTCTGACTCGTTATCCATTAGTTGTTCCATGATACTAGTTTATCATCCATTGATTGTTACTCTTTACTGATTCATTTCCCATTCCATAACTCAAGCTTTCTCATCGGTGTATCGTTAATCTACTATCACATCAATACTTCTATCTGTACGTTCACTCACTGGGTTGTCCCTCACGTCCCATGTCCCGTATGCATAGTCAACTCATTTCCTTTCACATCAATTCCTCATGTCTCAATGTGACAAGAGTTCCCAAATAAACTCGAAATCTACACTTACAATTCTATGACCACGACTTACCATTCAACGAAACATTCAATCAGAATACCAGTCACATGCATCGTTAAACTCTCCTTATCGTAGTTTGTTTGTCATCCCTAGTACAACACCCTACAGTTGCTAAGCAAAGCATTAATTGTCATTCCTATCACAATGCCCTACAGTGGCTAACCAAAGCATTAATTGTCATTCATAGCACTCTCCCGAATGAGCTAGTACATCATGTCATATCACCCCTAGCACTTCTCTGAATGGAGGCTAGTACAGCTATTTACATCATGCCTAGCACTCACTTGAAAAAGGCTAGTATATTATTTCATATCATTCCTAGCACACTCTGAATGGAGGCTAGTACCTCATTTTTTATCCTTCCTAGCACGCTCCGAATGGAGGCTAGTACCTCATTTCTTATTATTCCTAGCACGCTCCGAATGGAGGCTAGTCGTATGATTTCCATATTCTATCAATCCAATAACGTATGTCCATGTGTCACAGTTCAAGTAACTCACATTATTCAATCAAGTCTTAAAGTCCCATGAAGTTTCAGCAATCAACAAGAAAACAGTAGTATAGCAAATGAAGACGGCATTCCATCCAGATAATATCAGAAACAAACAATGAAAACTTGAATGGTAGCCATTCACTAACACATCACGTACCAATTAATTCTCATCATTTAAGCCAACACATCATAAAACATCTTGTAATCCTATTTGTTCTATCGTAACACGTCACATAACTTAGTTCAACCTAAACAATCAGAGAAAACTAGACAACACAAACATAAGGGTCGTCAAGCCACATCTCTACCTCAAATCATACATGACACAACACCTCATGGCAATACAAGGCCGGTCATCCTCCAAAGGGATAAGGGGACTACTCACGACACTAGAGTAAGGTAACCCGTTATTGGAATAAATTTCACACAGAGTAGGCCCATGGGAGAAAGGACCTCTCCCACCACCGTATCACCACATAGCTCAAACCATGGTTAAACACGATGCACCCCTTTTTAGTCAAGTCTCAACATGAAATAATACGCTACACAAGTCATAGTGCTATCCTCGTAATCCGACAATCCACTGAATCAATTCTTTGCTCTCATGACACATCTTATGTCAATCTTCTCTCCTACTACTTCACCCGAAAGTAGCCCAAACGAGATATATCATCTCACTAGCACGATTTCTCTCAAGAATCTAGACCATATTAATTCATAACAAGTGCCACTCCCCAAGGAACCTAGTATAATTTGGTCATTCATCAATAGCACGTCTTCTCACGGAGGTTAGACCTCCTTAATGCATCTTGTCAATGCATATTATGTTTCAAATTCATAATGTATATTTCACAATCCATACGGTTATAACTATCCAATTAACGCCCATTATTCAAGAAGTCCATACACAAATAAAAGGCTGACCCTCATGCATTACATCAAACGGCGGTCAAACTCACCAACTTTATATCCAAACACAATTTAACTAAACACATGAGGAAATCCGTTATTGTGGTAGAATGATGATCCGTCCAAGAAAAGAATATGATGGAGTGATTATCCAAGAACCACGTAGTTGAACAAATTCCGAGGAAAACCCACAATGTAGTGAATAGTGACCAAAACCCTAAACAACAACCAAAATCAAAGTATACAGATCAAAACAAGTTGTATACCCATAGATCGAAGAGAAAACATCCATACCTCAATGTTTGAGCTTCAAGGACCCTAGCTCCAATGGCGAAGAAGAAGCTCCAATCTATCCTCCTCCAAGAGAAATAGTGCCACCAAGCTCTAGACAACAACCGAACTTGATGGATTAGTGATGGATCTTGAAGAAATTTGAGAGAATTGAAGTTGAATCAAGGGTTTGAAGGTGAAAGTTGAATGGGGAAGAAGACCCCTACAGAGAGAAAGAGAGAAGAAAACTTTTTGAAAAGTTTTAGATCTCATCTTAAAATATCCAGTCTGGGCTTTAAAAACGCGTGTCCGACTGGCCTAACCGGTCATGTCTGGCTACTGCCTAAATCTGGTGTTTTCCCCTGATTGGTCACCCCATCAGGTCACGCAATACCTGACCTGATGCTCAAGCACCTAACCAATCACACATACCCCATGTCCGGTCACCCATAGTCATTAACCAAATTTTCATTTCCTCGTGACTGGTCACCCATCAAGTCACACTAGCCATCCTCAGCCCTGACTAGTCACCCCTTCATTTCTTGTTTACTCCTCCCTTCTTCATCAACATTCATCTTTATCATCATTCACCTCATCCAACTCATATCAATATCAATTCCAACCACTGTAGGACATTCTAAACACCAAAATAAAATTAAAAAAATTTCTGAGTCCTTACATAGGGTGTGAGTCCACTATTATGCACAATACATATTTCTCTTCTAAATATGCTAATCCATTAAATTCATGCATGCAAAATTCATAATGAATATATTAAGAATGGAGAAGAGAGAGAAAACCTAGCCAGAGATAGAGTAGAGATGGGGCTAAGCTCTTTTCTAGGGAAATCTGCTAGTTTGTTAAGTATGAAAGGTCAGTGTATCTATCAAAATCTAAAATATACATCTATAAGAACCTCAAAAAAACTCCTTGTATTTGTCAGTAAGCTCAGGAAGAGTGAATGCATTTTACCCTAAAAAGAATGACTCACGCTCTTTATAAATAAAAGTAACATACTAATCATACCATGCACAATCTCCCATGAACTTTTGACCAAATTTCTGTTTATTGAAGGCACGTCTTATGTTGTGCTTGAGTGATTTATCACTTTGATTGTGTGTAATCTAGCTTTATGATCGAAATCTAGCAGCAGTTACATGAGATCTAGTCTAAATTTGTTTTCTATTTTTTTGGCATCACAACTTATTAAAGGGACAAAATAATTTTAAGCTTTAACTTTTCAAGAATGCTCCACACTTTTTTATCATTAAATGAGAGTGCATATTCTTCAACGCACAACTTTTTATTTTTTTAAAAGAGAGCATTAAGAATTTTTTTACAAATCAATTTATAATTGGATAAATATTTTGGAACATACAAAAGTCAAAAAGTAAACAAAGAAGTTGACGGAAGGAGTAGCAAAGAGCTATAGAGTATTGCGAGTGGGTTTTCATCTTTCTTTAGAAAAAACATATATACGTCTTGGAGGAAATATTGAGTATCACGGATATGTGCCTGTGTTTTTCCAAGACTTGAAGTTCGTTCTAATTTTGGCATAATAATTAAACAGACTTGATGCATCTAAAAAAAATTGGTAACTATTCAACGTACTCACTAACTTAGATATTTATATATACTTTAAACAAATTAGCTCTCCAATGGTACTGAATTATGCTTTGCAAGATTCCTATAATTGTTTGTGTCTGTATATATTTACCTCATGTTTTACAGGATTATTTTGGGGAAAGTTCCTAAATGTTTGTGGGTTTTCACATTTTGGCAGGTGTAATACCAACGGGGATCAAGAAACTTCAAAAAATGTGGTTTCTGGACATCGCCTTGAACACCTTAATGGGCCCCATTCCAGAAATAGTCTTCAACATGTCCAGATTACAAGTTCTTGATTTTACAAGGAATCGCCTTTCAGGCAATCTTCCATCAAATGTGGGCATTTGGTGCCCCAATTTGAGAGGACTTTACCTTGGAAGTAACAATCTGGATGGAATAATTCCAAATTCCATCTCCAATGCCTCCAACCTGTATGTGCTTGAGCTTCCTTCCAACAACTTCAGTGGCTCAATTCCACACTCACTTGGCAACTTGAAACTCTTGGAGACTCTCTCCTTGAATGGAAACAACTTAATGAGGGACTCTTCATCTTCAGAATTGAGCATCATCACATCCTTAACGAATTGCAGAAATTTAAGAGCGCTTGAAATAGGAGATAATCCTTTGAATGGAAGCATTCCCCCAACAATTGGAAATCTCTCCTCTTCTATCCAATATCTTTATTTTTCCAATAGTGAAATCAAAGGCAACATTCCCAGTGAAATTGGTAATTTGAGTAGTTTGATCTTCATATCTCTAGATCGCAATGACTTGACTGGATACATTCCGATGACATTCACAGGTCTACTGAGGCTCCAGGATTTATATTTGGCAGTGAATCGATTACAAGGTTCCATTCCTGTTGTTCTGTGTCATTTAAATAATCTGGAGCTTTTGGGTTTGGGCGAAAATAAGTTTTCTGGACCATTGCTTCCATGCTTGGGAAATATTACTTCTCTAAGGCACATCGATCTTAGTTCCAATCAATTAACTAGCAGCATACCCAAAAGTTTGTGCAACGTCAAGGACCTCTTGTCTCTTAACTTATCGTCCAATGCTTTAAGTGGAAATCTTCCATCAGAACTTGGAAATTTCAAGGTTGCAACGTTGATAGATTTATCAATGAATCAGTTCTCAAGTGCAATCCCAAGCACGATTGGAAGTATACCAAGCCTAGTTGAGTTTTATCTACATCGTAATAAACTAGGTGGTTCCATTCCCGAGTCATTTGGCAATTTGATAAGTCTGGAATCCATAGATCTATCTCATAACAATCTCATCGGTGTGATTCCCAAGTCATTAGAGACACTCTTATATTTAAAGTATTTCAATGTTTCTTTCAATCGATTAAGAGATGAGATTCCAAGTGGAGGACCGTTTGCAAACTTCACAAAAGAATCTTTTTTGTCGAATGAAGCATTATGTGGTGCTCCTCAGTTGGATGTGCCACCATGCCGCCACCTTTCACCGCAACAATCAAGGAGAAGAAGGTGGTTGCTTCTTGCATATGTTTTGCTGCCAATTGCAGCCATTTTGTTTTCTATTGTCATCACATTTGCATGGAAAAGATGCCGAAAAAGAAAAGAAATTCCTCCACAAACGGATTTGTCCATAGTAACAAGTTATCAAAGAATTGGTTACTATGAGCTTTTACGAGCTACAAATATGTTTAATGAAAGTAACTTGCTTGGCACGGGGAGTTTCAGTTCAGTGTACAAAGGGATACTTCAAGATGGGACTATATTTGCTGCCAAGGTATTCAATTTGGAACTACAAGGTGCATTCATAAGTTTTGAAACGGAATGTGAAATATTGCGCAACCTTCGTCATCGACATCTCACAGGAGTCATCAGCAGTTGCTCAACCCTAGATTTTAAAGGCTTAGTACTTGAGTACATGCCAAATGGAACCCTTGAAAAATGGCTATATTCTCACAACTATTTCTTGGATATCTTGAAAAGGTTGGAGATAATAATAGACGTGGCTTGTGCCTTGGAGTACCTTCACTATGGGTACTCAATGCCCGTGGTTCATTGTGATTTGAAGCCAAGCAATGTCCTTCTGGATGATGATATGGTTGCACATGTGAGCGACTTTGGAATTGCAAAATTCTTATATGGTGAAAACACTGCACAAACAAAGACACTAGCAACAATTGGCTACATTGCGCCAGGTAACAATTCTTGCTTCATTTCTTTTTGACCTATCATTTTGACAAATGTTATCTTGTTCAAGTGTCTATTAATTTGAATTTATTTTGTCTTGCCTCTACTTCCCTAACCATATTAGTTCTTTTTATGAATTTAAAATAGAGTATGGATCGAAAGGCTTGGTATCCACAAAGTGTGATATGTATAGTTTCGGCATCATGTTAATGGAAACGTTTACAAGAACAAAGCCCACTGATGTAATGTTTGGTGGGGATTTAAGCTTGAAGGACTGGGAAGATAATTCAATGCCTAATAGAGTGACTGAACTTATTGATGTCACTTGTTGAGTCCAAATGAAGAACAATACGCTGCAAAGGTGCAATGTGTATCGTCCATTATGGAACTGGCTTTGAGATGCTCTGTAGAATCACCAGAGGAGAGGATAAATGAGAAAGATGTATTGACTTTCCTCAAGAAGATTAAGCTTCACTATCTCACAAATTGTAGACGAAGTTAGAGATAAGTATCTATGTCACCTTATTCTATTGGGGATAATTATGTTTGTGAGTTAAAGGTTTTCGCTCTTGTACTTCTTAATGTGATTTGAATTTTTTTTTTTATTGCAGGTGTTTCACAAAATAGGAGATCTCAGCCTATTGATGGGTCCTCTGCTACATCAAGTACGAATTGTGCTGGAAGTTTTAGCTATGCCAAGATGAATCTCTTGTCCATGTGGCTTGAATTTGTAGATGTCCTTTACTGAGAAATAATACAACACTGTTGTGGTTGTGTCATAGAGTTTTTCTGAATGTCATCTTGCCCCCAACAAGCCCTAGTAGAATAGGATCTCGTGAATTAGGTCACTCTTTTTATCCATCTTTTCGGCGTAATAGTAATAGAGTTGTTGGGTGTTATATATAGTTTGAACTTTATGTTTTCTTCAGAAAGAGTTACTGAATCTAATTCGATAGCAATGAAAGCAAAGAAAACATTTGAAAAGAAACATTTATGAGAAATTAAGTCCATCGTTTATGTTTAGTTTCTCTACAAAAAAATGAATTTGATATGCAATTTGATTTCTACAAATTGGCAAACCAAAACACCATACATTAATTAATCAAAAAAAAAAAAAACCGACATGTTTTAGGAAGTCTGAAACGAATAAATGTTTTCGCTCGAAAGGTCCAACTCACGCAGAGGGAGAATGCACATGATCAGCCAAAACAACCCCAAAAATCCCCTTGCAATTGACCAAACTAGTCTTGTGAAAAGTTTTTTAAGATCCGTAGTAGTTCATAAGTCCGTTACATATATGTACTACCAGTTAAGCCATCTGCATATTTGTTGATACCTGCCAACCAAAGTTCCGACCAAGCCATATGGAAATGGATGGTTGCACCGTAGTGCCATAGCCATACTTCAGAAAATGATTACAAGGGAGGAAATTATGCAGGGGATCAAGAAAGTCTTTAATTTCACTGTTGAAGGCATATCCTCCTATAGTGTGATTCTCCTGTTAACAGAGATTCTCTGCTCAGGGATTTGATGAATAGATGGTTCCTAAAAGTCAAGAAATGGGAAGGTGAAGCTTCAACCTTGGAATTAGAGTTAATGTTAAGGAATTGGAGTCCAGCGGCATTTCTTTTGCTATGGAAGATTACAACCTTGCCATAACCAAAAGGATCCTAGCAAATCTCAAGGGAGCGACTCTCGAACGAATTCTCAACATGCTTAGAGAGCTTGTTGAAAATTTAGGTTCTGTAGATACTCACATAACATCTCTTATTCACATATGTGCGCCCGCCTTTATAGAGTTAAAGACAAAATTATCTATTTTTGAAACAGGAATTAAAGTTGTAGATCTTTAGCCCCTTGTCGCCGCAGAGGAAAGGAGGAGGAGAAGGGTTTCGCCTTCAATCCAAACGATTTCTCATTTTTCTTCTCTTAAGATATATTTGTTTTTTTTTTGGTTATGTTCTAACACCCCAAGGGTACAGGGTGGCACAACTGAAATGCACAGGCCTATCAAGACATTGGAGGCAAGATCAGTAAGGAAAATTAACCAGCAACTGATTCAAAAAGGAGCCCAACAACAGGTGCTTGAGGGTGGGACTATTCCAAGGATGGCGCACGCCAACATTACTAGGAATAATCAGATAATGGATTCTCGTGCCAATATCCAATTGGAAGATGAAAGGGTCAACTCTTACATATTGACAATCATAAGTTACTGAGTTATTGAAGGAACCAATATGGTTATTGTCAAAACTTATTTCGCCTCAACTTATGTTAGCGAAGCGCTTGATGAACATGGATTTGCGGGTTATCTTCGGCACCAAAAAATTGGAAGATGAAGGGCCAACATTACTAAGTTATTGAATAATCATATCCAATTGGAAGATGAAGGGTCAACTCTTACATATTGACCATCATAAGTTACTAAGTTACTGAAGGAACCAATATGGCCAGGGTCTTTCCTGCAATTGTCAAAAGTTATTTCGCCTCTTAGCGAAGCGCTTCATGGACATGGATTTGCGGGTTGTCCTTGGCACCAACAAATGTCTGTTTAATTTCATCCTCAGTTTTTTTTTTATGAACATGGATTTGCGCGTGCTATGGAAATTGTTTGCGGAACAAGCACAATGGTTGCAAGCTCAATAAATATAAAGAGTAAAGACACACATAATTACTTGCCTTTTCAAAGGGTAAGAAAGGATGTTTAAAAAAAAAAGTGCAAGAAAAAGTGAACATGCATAAATATTACCGTTCATAAATGTTGTGGAATCTTCAAAACAAACCACTACATGAAAAATATAAAATTGTGACAAAATGTTCGTGACGAAAGTAAAATTTCTTTCTAAATATGCCTATTTTGTAAGGAAAATTTTATTTCGTCTCCAAATATGCCACATTGTCACCATATATTGTCCATTAGTGACGCAAATATAAATTTTGTTATGGAATGAGTTGACAAACAAAAGTTTGGGTGATAAATTATTGTTTTCGTCACTAATATGTTCTCTCCATTTCGCGATTTTCTCACAAAAGAAAAAATTTTGCATTAGAAAACTTATTTCGTCACTAAGTTATTTAAAATCAATAGGTGACGAAAATATTTACTCACAAGTGAGAAAATTTATTTTGTCACCCAATTTATGTCAAATTAACCAATAGGTGTCGACAAAATCTCCTCACAAAAGGAAAGTTTTTCTGGGTATATGGGATGTAGAAGTAGGAATCACAGCGTGAATGAATGGCGTCGGCACTCAAGATCTGAGGTGGGTGTCTTGTGTACTCTTTTGAATATATACTTCAAATTATGTATTGATTTGTATTTGTCTTCTGATTTTTTCTTCTTCTGATCTCTAAATCTTTTGCTTTCTCTAGATGCCGGACTGATTTTTTTTTAAACTTGGAGTTCTTTTGGTCTATTTATTTGTCTTTAGATTTTTCAGACTGATGGTGATAATATTAGGATGACATTTTAATGCTACTGAACTAATCTTTTGCTCTTTGCTAAATTCTTTGTGCTCTTTAATTCATTTGGGCATTAAGGTATATCATCAATGAAGGTTTAATCTTTCCCTTCCTTGTTTTGCACATGCTTTTCTGTAAAGCCAGCACAGAGCTAATTCCACCCACTTAAAACTATTTTTAAGGGTTCCAAGGTAATATCAATTTTGTTTATAAAAGGGTACTCAAATTAGTGTTCATGTTTGTTTTATGATTCAGAATTCATAAGGCATAATAGCTTTGTTGCAATTCATCTGACCATTTAAATTCAATCTTCTTTTTAGTCAAATTGTGGAAGTATTTTTGTTGGTCAAAGACTGAAGAACTACTATTTATGCATTAGAAAGTAAGGAAACATGTATAAGTAGCGATTTATGTGTTTTTAAATTTGTGCTTTAAAAGTAGGAAAGCATTTATAAGTACGAAAAGGATCTCTAAGTAAATTTTATATTGCATTGTATATCAACAATGCTTTCTTTTGTGCAGCTGCTGATGCTACTCAAGTTTCGATTGTGATTGGGTTGTCAAAAGGTATTCATGTGTTATGCTCTATGCTTTTAAAGGAGAAATATGTATTTGCTAACACTTGATCTTTCTGAAGTTGGTAGTGACAGATATAATTGCCTTAAAAAGGGGATGATACCAAGATCCTTGGTGATGAGATCACAAGTGGATTAAATCTATATTCTTTGTTTTTGTCCTCGCGATCTGCTTCACTTGGTAAAGAATGTTGGCTTGTTAATTTTGCAATCCTTCTTGTAATATCCAAAGTTTTTGCAATTATAGCATTGCGGTTTTCCTCAAAATCAACAATTTTTATCAACATGGCAACTTCGATTACAAATTCCACATTTTCGTTGAGTGGAATCTTCACTGTTTTTTCTTTGAAAATTATTCCTTTATCTTCCTCTTAAATTATCACTTCTTCCTTTTCTTTTTCCTCTTCCTCTACTAAAGGATTCTCCTTTAGATTCATTAAAATTCAAAGAGGTTGTTTGAGTTTTAGGGGCACCAATATTGAGTTTAGATTGAAAAGTACTTTCAATTGACTTCTCATTTTGGTTACCTAATCTTTCATCAAATGTTTTAATCGAACTTATCAATTCCTTAACACTTAAAGTTTACAATATCCTTAATGTTTTCAAGAATTGCAACAATGTGGTTATACTTTGCCGTCAAACTAATTAAAATTTTTTCCACACATCTTCTCCATATGTTTTCATTTGATTCACCACTCTTTTACCCGCTCCATATATCTCAAAATTCTTTTAGCCGCTCCAAAATGAGTTTGGCTTAGATTATGCATAAATCGAAATAACAAACTTGTGGCGAACATAATGTCCAGCCTCGTAGCCGTTAAGTATAATAAGCTTCCAACTAATTAAACTTCTATAAAGAGATGCATTAATTTTTTTTACTCACATATTCTTTTGTCAACTTCTCATTCACAACCAAAGAAGTCGCAACCGTTTTGCAATTCATCATTTTGAGTTTTGGTATACTTCTTTTGACAAATAAAAACATCATTTTCATTTTAAAAAATCTCAATGCCCAAGAAATAATGCAATAATCTCAAATCATTCATTTCATATTTTCTCATCACAACCCTTTTAAATTCTTCAAACATCTTTTCATCATTATCGATAAAAAAAATGTCGTCAACATAAAGAGAAACTATTACGATACCAGTGTTATCTTGCTTTTTGATGTATAAGGTTGGCTCG
>JABCMJ010028740.1:0-10668 GCA_014822125.1 Arbutus unedo | reverse complement strand
CAAAACCCTTGCATCGAGCCCCAACATTCTAATCACCTCTCTCCTTCGACAGTCCGCCTTTCTATGACCCGGTTGACCACACCCATAACAAATCACCTCTCCCTAAGGACCCCTTCTCGTGAACACCATTGATAGAGCAAATACAATCTCCCTCTGGGGCTTCTTATTCAACACCACTGATTCAGAAGTTGTGACTTTCACCACAGTTCCATCTCTCTCTGCTAAATCTACCTCAACGATCATTGCCCTATTCACAAGATCCCCATACTCCTAGATCTTCAACTGTATAACCCTATCTAACTTCTGGCTCAAGACCCTTCTCGAACCTCTTACATTTTAAATCCTCAACCCTCATTGTTTCAATCGCAAAATGAGACAAAGAAGTGAACTTGTTATGATATTCCATAACCGTCATGTTGCTCTGTTTTAGATCATAGAACTCCTGTCAAAGTGAGTCCTTCATTACCTCCAAAAAATAGCGATCAAGAAAGAGACCCTTAAAAAGTTTCCATGTCAACTCCCCCACATCTTCCACCACTAATCTAACTCCCCAGTAAACTAATAGGCAGCCAAAGAAATTCTCAAATCATCTTACACAACCTGCAGCGTATCCATAGTCTTCTCAACCTATTCAATCCAACTATCAGCCACAAACGGGTCAACCCCACCGGTGAACTTAGGAGGGTTCATGCGGCGAAACTCTCACATAGCTATCATTGCTCGGGTTTCATTCATGGGTTGATTATTCTGAGCCAACTATTGTATGGCCTTAGCCATAGCCCTCACGGCATCCTCTCTAGTAATAGGATCTAGTGCTCCTGTAGCAGCACCCCTGCCCGTACCCTGAACTATACGAGGCGACATCTTATTATAGAAAAGGACAAAACTCATCAGCAATGAATGACAGTCAACACATATACATAGATAAGCATGTAAACATGTAATCTCATAAAACACATAATGAGTAATGCCTTTAAGAAAGTCATCCCGATATTTCAATTAACTTTCTTGGACCTCCAATTAGAAGACACGGTGATCATGTGCCTCTTCTAACCGTATTTCACAAGTAGTTGCATGGACATCCGAAGACAAGACATGACATTTTAAGGCATAACTCTACATAAACATGCAAACCTCTACGACCCTATTCACGACTCTATGTGTTCTAACCATGCTCTAATACCAAGTTATCACAGCCAAAATTTCTGGAGTATGAAATAAGCAATAGAACAACATAATAAAACCCAACATAAACATGTCTCCAATAAACTGAATAAGATTTCCTACTCTACTAGTCAACTCTTACAATAATCAAATAAACAATCTCTCAAAGTTGAACATGAATTAACAAAACTGGCCCACAATACCCAAATAGATAAATCATGTCTGGAATATTTAAAACATAAATATAATGCCACCAAAATAAATCCTAACTAGCATGTTGTGTCATCTTCAAACTTGAGGCCTAAATCCTCGGATCCATATCATCACCTGTAAATAGTTAGTTTACAGAAAAATATAAACCGGAGCTTGAGCAGAAAATCATACTGAAACATCGACATATTAAATAAACCATGCTTGCATTAACAATATAATGTGCATAAATGATAAGATAGATAACCAACTAAACATCCATAACACTATCATGCTCACATGCGACTAGTACAGCATTTCGATGGTCTTGCACCACGGGCTGCCCATATCGATGACCCTATCATAAAGTTCACAGGCCGCTCTAACCGTCAGGTCACCTCTTTACCCGGTTGTTTTACGGTCTTTCATCGGATGAATCACAAAGACTACAAATAGAGTTCTCAAGCTACCAAACTGACAGGCCATCCCCTACTCCGTATCCGACATCTATGCATGCTTATATGGCCCACAACATACAATTCCAGACTTAAATAGTAATCCCAAACGGACCAGAAGGCAAGAAACAGGTCAAAAAATAAAAGGAGAACATTTTATCGCAGTGATGACGTATGCAAAATGCGAAATGGCAAAGTTCCACATACATGGGTAGTTATTCAACTGCCATGCATGCACATGAATAGAGGAAAAGAAGGTGGCATATCTTGCATCATAAGCCTAGGGGGAAGGTAAAAAGATAGTCAAAGTGGGGTAACCACATTTTGTTCGTATATCGATGGAGAGAAGATTGTGCAAGCAGGCAGGCGAGAAAATTCAAGAAAGATAGGAACATCCAGCACTAGTGTTATATAAATAGGACCAATAGTGGAAAGAAAAACAGGATAAATCCTCATACAACTCATCTCTTCTATATTTATCTTTCCTTTTCTGCACTTAGTTAGCTTAGCATAATACAGTTGTAGTTGTAGTAGTAGTAGTAGTAGTAGTAGTAGTAGTACTTGTAACTTTCACCTACGTCCTTAGGAGTAGTTCTTATCCTTAGTTTGAAGCAACCTAGATCTAACGTACTTCCCGATGTAAGTTTGTCTTCAAATTTGTGATTCAAAATTTGTTTCACATTCTTTGGTACTGTTCATCTTCATTTTTTAGTTTCGACCTACCATGTGTCAACACTTTAGAAAAATCCTCTTCGTTGAGATAAGAGAACAGACAACACAAACATCTAGTGATTGTTGGTTTAACTATCACAATTGTAAGTTTTTCTAAAAGGGTTAGTTACACTCCTTTTCTGGCATGCTCGTGCCTCAATGTTTTCCTAGGAGATATTGGAGCCAACAACGGCGAAATGCACTTTCGGAGTCCGTCCGGATAAGTTTCTTGGCTAACTTGTGACACAATGAGGAATTGAGGCCAACCCAATTTAGGTCGCGGCCATACAAACACTTTCCCCCTAAGCACTTTGAAAGAAGCTCAACGGCTAACTGGCATGGTGGTCGTGTTAAACCGTTTCATCAGTCGGTCATCCAACAAATGCCCATCATTCTTTGAGGTTCCTAACATGAGCAGCTGAAGTAGTTTCCAATGGAATGATGATTGTAGCCGAGCTCTTGAAGGGCTCAATTCCTACCTCAGTTCGGTACCCCTCTTGACCAAGCCCTTAGACTGAGAAGAGCTATTCTTGTACTTAGCTATTTCCCAGCATGTTGTTAACTCGGTCCTTGTGCACCAGAAGGGCAGAGATCACTTGCCTATCTATTATCCCAATAACACTATGATGAGCACAGAGACGAGGTAGGTACCAGCCCACAAAGCAAAACAAGAAAAGAAGAGCAGCCGATTGAGAAGTAAGAGAATAAACTAGCCAGGTTAAAAGGAAGAGATCCAGTATCACCGGGGTTAGGAGAGGTCCCCCACATTTCAACAACATTTCCTTTCTAATTTTGGCATAATAATTAAACAAGCTGGATACATCTAAAAAAAAATTGGTAACTATTCAACACTCACTGACTTAGATATTTACATGTACTTTAAAAAAATTATCTCTGTAGTAGTACCGAATAATCCTTTGCAGAATTCATGTAGGGATAATTGTTTGTGTGTGTATATATTTTCCTCATGTTGTATTAGGATTATTTTGGGTAATGTTCCTAAATGTTTGTGGGTTTTGACATTTTGGCAGGTGTAATACCAATGGGGATCAATAAGCTTCAAAATATATGGTTTCTGGATATATCCGCAAACACCTTAATGGGCCCCATTCTAGAAACAGTCTTCAACATGTCCAGGTTACAAGTTTTCGATTGTACAGGGAATCGCCTTTCAGGCAATCTTCCATCAAATGCGGGCATTTGGTGTCCCAATTTGAGAGCACTTTTCCTTGGAGGTAACAATCTGGATGGAATAATTCCAAATTCCATCTCCAATGCTTCCAACCTGTATGAGCTTTCCCTTTATTCCAACATGTTAAGTGGCTCAATTCCACATTCACTTGGCAATTTGAAACTCCTGCAGAGGCTCGTCTTGTGGGGAAACTACTTAACGAAGGACTCTTCAGCTTCAGAATTGAGCATCATCGCATCCTTAACGAATTGCAGAAATTTAAGAGGGCTTGAAATAGGAGATAATCCTTTGAATGGAAGCATTCCCCCAACAATTGGAAATTTCTCCTCTTCTATCCAACGTCTTTTTTTGTCCAATAGTGAAATTAGTGGTAACATTCCCAGTGAGATTGGTAATTTAAGTAGTTTGGTCCTCTTAGCTCTAGATCGCAATAACTTGACAGGGTACGTTCCGATGACAGTCATAGGTTTACTGAAGCTCCAGCAATTATATTTAGGGGCGAATAAATTGCAAGGTTCCATTCCATTTGCTCTGTGTCATTTCAATAATCTGGAGCTTTTGGGTTTGGACAACAATAAGTTTTCTGGACCATTGTTGCCATGCTTGGGAAATATTACTTCTCTGAGATACATTGATCTTAGTTTCAATAGATTCACTAGCAGCATACCCAAAAGCTTGTGCAACATCAAGGACCTCTTGAATCTTAACTTATCGTCCAATGCTTTAAGTGGAAATCTTCCATCAGAACTTGGAAATTTCAAGGTTGCAACGCTGATAAATCTATCAATGAATCAATTCTCAGGTGAAATCCCGAGCACGATTGGAAGTATACCAAGCCTAGTTGGGTTTTATCTACATCATAATAAACTAGGTGGTTCCATCCCAAGTCATTAGAGACACTCATATATTTAAAGTATTTCAATGTTTCTTTCAATCGATTAAGAGGTGAGATTCCAACTGGAGGACCATTTGCAAACTTCACAAAAGAATCTTTTCTGTCAAATGAAGCATTATGTGGCGCTCTTCGGTTGGACATGCCACCATGCCGTCATCTTTCACCTCATCAATCAAGGAGAAGAAGGTGGTTGCTTCTTGCATATGTTTTGCTACCAATTGCATCCATTTTGTTTGCTCTCATCATCACATTTGCATTGAAAAGATGCCAAAAAAGGAAAGAAATTCCCTCTCAAACGGATTTGTCCATGGTGACAAGTTATCGAAGAATTGGTTACTATGAGCTTTTACGAGCTACAAATATGTTCAATGAAAGTAACTTGCTTGGCACGGGGAGTTTTAGTTCAGTGTACAAAGGGATACTTCAAGATGGGACTATATTCGCTGCCAAGGTGTTCAATTTGAAACTAGAAGGTGCTTTCAGAAGTTTTGAAACAGAATGCGAAATATTGCGCAACCTTCGTCATCGACATCTCACAGGAGTCATCAGCAGTTGCTCAACCCCAGATTTTAAAGGCCTAGTACTTGAGTACATGCCAAATGGAACCCTCGAAAAATGGTTATATTCTCACAACTATTTCTTGGATATCTTGAAAAGGATGGAGATAATGATAGACGTGGCATGTGCCTTGGAGTACCTTCACTATGGTTACTCGATGCCCGTGGTTCATTGTGATTTGAAGCCAACCAATGTTCTTCTGGATAATGATATGGTTGCACATGTGAGTGACTTTGGAATTGCAAAGTTCTTATATGGTGAAAGCATTGCACAAACAAAGACACTAGCAACAATAGGCTACATTGCGCCAGGTAACAATTCTTGCTTCACTTCTTTTTCACGTCTCATTTTGACAAAAAATTTCTTGTTCAAGTGTCCATTTGAATTTATTTGGTGTTGCGTCTACTTCCCTAACCATATTAGCTGCTTTTATGAGTGTAAAATAGAGTATGGATCGAGAGGCTTGGTATCCACAAAGTGTGATATATATAGTTTCGGCATCATGTTAATGGAAATGTTTACAAGAACAAAGCCAACTGATGCAATGTTTGGTGAGGATTCATGCTTGAAGCATTGGGTAGATAATTCAATGCCTAATAGAGTAACCGAAGTTATTGATGCCAACTTGCTGAGGCCAAATGAAGAACAATATGCTGCAAAGGTGCTATGTGTGTCATCCATTATGGAACTGGCTTTGAGATGCTCTGTAGAATTAGCAGAGGAGAGGATGAATATAAAAGATGTATTGGCTGCCCTCAACAAGATCAAGCTTCACTATCTCACAAATTGTAGACGAACATAGAGTTAAGTATCTATGTTAACTTATTCTATTAGGGATAATTATGTTTGTGAATCAAAGGTTTTCTCTATTGTACGTCTTAACGTGATTTTTTTTTATTGCAGTTGTTTCACAAAGAAGGAGATTATAGCCTACTTATGGGTCCTCTACTACATCAAGTACGACATGTTTTGGAAGTTTAATCCATGCCAAGATGGATCACTCTTATTATCCATCTATTGTGTGTAATAGTAAATGGACTTGTGGGCTATTTTATATAGTTTGCACTTTATGTTTTGTTCAGTAAGAATTACTGAATCTAAATTCGATAGTAATGAGAGCATTTAGTTTCCCTACTCAAAAACGAATATGGTATGCAATTTGATTTCAACAAATTGGCAAACTAAAAATCCCCAAAAAAAAAATTAATCAAAAAAAAAAAAACCAACAGGTTTAATGGAAGTTTGAAACGAATAAATATTTTTGATTGAAAAGAGTCCAACTCGCGCCGAGGGAAAATGAACATGATCAGCCAGAATAATCCAAAAAAAAAAACCTTGCAGTTGACCAAACTAGTCTTGTGAAGCGCTCTTTAAGATCCATACGTAGTAGTTCAATAAGACCGTTACATATACTACCAGTTAAGCCATTTGTGCATTTGTTGACAGCTGCAAAACTTCAAAATTATGTTTCTGCTTCGATTCTGATTGTCTACAAGTAATGGGTGGTGATGGAGATTGAATCTCCACATCCTTTAGGCATCTCTTATACCACATTTTACATATACGACCAGTCAATATCCGATGCTCGGCTAGTGCAAGGTTTTTAAGAATGATGTGGATGTGCTTCCATAGTTACATCATCGTATTTTGGAATAAATGCTGGTTCATTGAAATGTTGCAGAAAAGGTTTGGCGGGTTGTTGTCTGATGCCATTGTTGTAGGGTGCAGATATCAACATCTAACTGTTTGTTGTGTTCACTAGTAATTGGAATGGAGGCGGGAATCCAAAAGCCGGTGTATTACATCAACAGAGCCTACCGGAGACTCAAGTGCCAATACCCTCTGATTGAGAAGCTAACCTTTGTCCTCGTCATGTCTGCCCAACAGCTCAGACGATACTATGAAACACACATGATCGTGGTACTCACCAACCAACCCTTGAAGCAAGTTTTGTTTTCGCCCTCAATTTTAATAAAGTTTAAAACATAAATATATGATAACTAAATCCACACAATTCAAGCTAACCATCCCCAAATAGTCTATGCAAAATATTCTAATGAGATTCATAACACAAAAGTTAAAAAATAGGCCATCTCAATCCTAAAAGGCCATTATCAAAGTTCAAAAGATTACATCATGAGTTATATAAACAAAATAGAGTTGTATTACATCTTCTTAAAATGGATGATACGAAGATGTTGAACAACTCTACGCCTAGGCCTTCAAAAAGATGCACACACTCAAGCAGGTCATGTTCACCGATCTATTGCTGTGGAATAGTACTTGAAATGAAAGACGCAATGAGTTACAAGTCCAATAAGAACATTTATACCAATACGTCATAAGTATGACGTGATATGATATGTCAAATGAATTCAACAATTTAATATAAATAGGGATCAAACGCATAACATTAAGAAGGAATGAAATAAGTATGAGCACAACTATTGAACCATCGAGTCAACTTTTTTTATCAAAGGTTTTATCACATCGAATAACTCATCATTCACTTCATAACAATGTTTTCAATGATCATATCGTCAATTCCTGGCACTTTCTCCATCACGCCCTCAATTTCAAATAGAATAACTTATCATATTTACTATCGAAACCTCACAGTTACTCAATGATAAGCCCAAATAATAATTTCCATAATTCACTAATGATAATGTCCTTTAAATATTACAATTCAAAAGGGCATTTCCGGTCCAGTCATCTCAAAATCATAAGTTGAAATTAATACGGTGCAATTGGCTTTCAAATGCAAAATGTCAAAAGAAGAGTTAGTTTACATCTTTCAAAAATAAGTCTAAAGATATTATGTAACTCCTAAGATGAAAACTCCTCAAATCATGCATCAACATTCATCCACGCAAACCCATATCATGCCTCTAGAGCAGTACATGAAAAACAAAGGAATGAGCCACAATGCCTAATAGAGATGTCTACACCAATATTACATGAATATGAATGATATGGCATGTTTCATGAATAATTCATAATAACACGCATAAGACAATGAATTCATATGCTATCAATTGCTTCGTAACACTAATGATGCTATCGCGCTAAGTCCTTACACTAATCAATCCATAGTCCTTATATCGATTCAAAGGTTATCATTCCAACTAGTACATCACCCTGCAGTGGCTAGGCAATATCAAAATCCACTAGCACATTTCTGAATGGAAGCTAGACAATATACACCTAGGACATCTCCCGTCGGAGACTCGCCATCGCACTATGTCAATGAGACTAACAAGAAAGTTCAACGATCAAACCCACAAGATTCACAACATAAGATAATTCCACTAACATGTGTAATTCATCAAAGAAGGCCCGAAATAGTAGATATATTATCTAATTAAAACCACAATCCAAAACTATAGTCAAAGAATCCATAAACTCAAATTCAAGGTCAAACCATCAAACTAAGTCGCCCAATAGGTCACTAGAGCAGCCTTAAAGTCGCTAGATACTCCTTAAAACTAGTGTAATTCACTGACCAGTCGCCCTTAAGTCACTGGAGTGACTCCCAAAAATACAACGTCCCTCGAGCGACCTAGTCAATCTCTGATTTTTCCATGGCAGATTGCAAAAATGGCCAAGTGACGAAAAACAAAGTCTAAACAAAATTCTCAGCACCAATACTAGGTATAAACACATAATAAGAGTGAAACATCCCTACCTCAAACTTTTAATCGAAAAATTTGATGAAAGAGTTGCAATCCTAGCTTTTGGTGATCCTCCAAACTTTGAATCCTATCTTCCCGAGCTCCAAATCACAATCCGTCTTCGAATCTCACTTAAGCATGTTCTAGCCTTATCATATCTCAAAGGAATTTGAAAGAGATGAAATGGATTTCTAGTGTTGGTAAAGAGAAGGTGGAGCTTTGTAGAGAGAAAAAGAGATGGGTGAAAAAATGAGATGGGTATGAGATATCCCATCCCCAAATCTGATTTCTACCAAGTCTAAGAGTCCCCAACTACTAAACATCTCATGTAATGCACGCACAAAAATATTAATGTCCCCAGGCTTGGGTCCTGTAAGTAAAATTTCGTAACACGTGATAATAAACCAAATGCATAACCCGCTATGAAAACTCCAACTGATAATTTAAAAATTCAAAATAAATCATTAAAAACACTAAATTTTCTGGGCTCTTACATTCACAAGGAGCCCAGTACATTCCTAGTAATTTCAAATGAGTCTAGTATATTTTCGGCATTCTCGAATGAATCTAGTACATTCTTAACATTCTCGAAGGAGTTTAGTACATTAAACATAGTATGGTCATTGTTTCATGTGTTATCGTTTATTATTTCTTCACATAATCATTTTCATCATTAACAAGTCCACAATATGCTAAACAAGCTTCTATCCTCACAAACATGAAATAATATATCCAGCAATGGCCCAAAACCATAACAAAGCCATTCTAAAAACAACTCCAAAAGTTCTCAAAACTAGCATAGTCACTCAAGCGAAGTGATGGTCGCTCAAGCGACCCAAAAGACAGTAGGGTTCACTGGTAAGGTTGCTAGCTGGATAGTCGCTCAAGCGACTTCCAAATTACACACATCGCTCAAGCAACATGGAGGTCACTTGGTGGTTACCCTCCATCCAACCAAGAGATTGACAACCCCTGTAGAGTCGGTGCAAAGACATCGCTTTGAAGTTTTGTGATATTGATGGACACATCAGTTTTTGCAATCTCCCCATTCTCCCTTGAAATTTCCTGTGGTGGAATCGGATGCTAAATATAGGCTGGAAAAGACATTCAGCAAGGTAAGCGGAGGTGGAACTTTTTTCGGGTTTCCTCTTGAAGCGACGCAGCTCCCAATCCTGCTCTGCCGCTCATCTATTTTTTGTGACCATTCTCTTATCTGTTCGCTTTCTCTTGTACCCTTTCAATTTATATGTACAATGTTGCATCTTTCAGTTTCAATCATGGATGGGATTGGTTTTTTCTTTTGTTTGCAAACATGAATGATCAGTAGCCCTTTGTTTTGGGACAAGGGACGTAAGTGCAAACACCCCATCTTAAGATACTATGATTTGGGTCCATTCTTAAATAGTACTGGGGGACATTGTAAATTTAGTTGTTCTAGCTTGTTTTTAATAGAAACACAAAAACAAACATAGACCCTTCAAATCCCATATTTTAAAGAGGAGAAATATTTTGTAGTTACCTGAAATTAATACAAATTTTATGCAGACACAGAGTTTAATGGTAAGTTAATGAGTTAGTTCTTGTCATTTCCAACATTGTAATGGGTTTTAATCCCTTGCATTTCATTCCTCAATTGTTGGATATATAAAGATAGTATCATAACATTTTTTAATCTCCTTTAAATAGGTCACAAGGACAAAATTACTCATTCAAACAATTGAGAGGAATAGCCTTAGAAATGCATTTACTTAATTTCACCTGCGACAACAAAAACAACAGGCAAACAGTTCTCTCTTTATTACATTTGTATGTCCGCCCATACATCATATG
>JABCMJ010028730.1:0-23420 GCA_014822125.1 Arbutus unedo | reverse complement strand
TTTATTTTATTTTTCGAAAAGTCGGGTTATTACATAATTATTACTAGCTAAATAGATCCTAAATAATTCAAAAATAAAATTTTTGTAAACTTGTATGAATAACAAATGGTTGCATGTAATTTTTGTTGGAGCCTATCCTTTATTTAGGATCTATTTAACTTGTAATAATTATTGAATTATTGTCTTGATTATTTTTTATCCTTATTTGAAATATAAAAAAAAATTTGTTTTCTATCAATTTTTTGGTAGTTATTAGTTCGTCTCGAATTTAGAAAAATATAAAATGATGTCTAAAAATTAAAAAAATTTAAAAAACGCAAAAAATAAGATTAAAATAGCATTTTTTATAATTTTTTTTGTTTTTAGTAAATATTTTTAGTTTTTGAACATAATTTTATACTTTTTAGATTTCTTTCATCGAGATGAACTAATAAACTATAAAAAACGACACAAAAATAACAAATACAAAAAAATTGAATAAAGACAAAAAAATAAAGATTATTTACTTTTAATTAATTGTAAGGGTATTATAGTAATTTAAATAAAAGAGGAATAACAGATTATATAATAAAGGGGTATTTTAAGAACTTTGTATAATAAGCACACAAAAATTAGCAGTGCATGAAGCTAAAATGGGTGTATGAAAATCAATTCCAATATTACACACACATACACACACAAGATTAGATTCAAAAACACACAAAAAAATATTTCATTAACAGCTGAAATTAAAATACTCTCTTGATAGATGTGTAAATGTTTACATTTAAACACCGCCCAATCTAGTTTTGTTCAATTTTACGGGCCATATTATTACTAATTTAGCGTGTATTTGATAATTTCAAGATTTTGAGTTTCTAAACAAAGAAATAAGAGAAAAATACAAACCTTCCAAGGTTGGATGTCCGGACGGCACTGATTCCTGTCTGGACGTAATCCAAAACTGGCTTCTTGCCCAAAATCTTCACAGAGACGTCCGAACTAAAATTATTAATCTCGTATCGACGAGTGTATCAATTTTGCTATTAGTATGGTATGTATTAGTACGGATACGTACTAGTGTACCGTTTTGAATTTATGGTTAAAAAATAATATAAAATTTCCTATATATATATATGACATATCAAATAAATTATAACTTAAATTTGTCTTTTTTTCTCACAATTGTCAACAGCATTTTAGACTTCTAGGCTCAGACTTCTGGCCGTCCATTTTTGCTTTACACGCTTCCTCTCATTACCCATGTACCTTCATCTCTCTCTAGTTCAGCCATCTTTTTCCAGTGATACAACTCAGTCATCTTCCTTTCTCTAATACTACTAGTATCTCACAACGGCCTCTCTCTCTCTCTCTCTCCCTCTGTCTCACGACCCCCCTCTCCCCCTCTCTTTCTAATGAACTGTCTTCTTTCTCGCCGTCTCCCGCGTAACACCACAGACCAAAAAAATATTCCGGCCAAAATCCAGTACATTGTCGGAATTGGCCAAAACCGGTTGGAACCGCCGGTAACTTCGCCAGAACAATACACTCTCACATATGTTACGTTTTGGCTCTGGTACGTTACGGGATTAATAATTTTGGTCCAGACGGCACTGATCCCTGTCCGGACGGGAATACCCACCAATGACAGGACGCCACATAAGGAAGAACATGTCACAGCCGCCCTTCATACGTCTGGACGAGATATCCAAATGTCCGGATGGAATCGCTGCCCCAAGCATTGTTAAGGTAACGTCAACCCTATTCTCAAACGGCGGAGATGTCCGGCAGGACAACCATGCGGCCGAACGGCTTAGGACGGCCAAGTTGCTTATAAAAAAGGGACTTGCACATTTCTTTTAGGGGATTCCGATTTTTCCTTACTTTCCAGTCATATATCATTGTAAAATGTGGACTTCAAGGGGAAGATGCTCGGGAAGGGATAGGAAGTGATAGAAAGAGCGGGAAAGCTAGTGTGCGTTGTAATCTTCGTACTCAGGCCTTTGTAATGCGGAGCTACACTTTTACATCAATGCAATCAAATTCAATGGCCGGCTAATCTTCCATCTAAGGCAAAGATGAAACTCCAACTTCACATAATTATATGTTTTGCTAGCTTTTGATTTTTGTTATCCGGATCGAGGTTGTATGAAATAGAAAGTCTTCTTTTTCTTCTAATTTATTCATCGTGTTTTCATGACATACAACAAATACTCTACTGATTCATACAACCAAACTGAGATAGATTATACCTCGTAAGACGCGTTGTGCTACCGGACGATCCGTGCCTTAGAGACGAATCGTTCTAGTAAGACAACTCGTGCTAAGCCACGATAATCTATGCCAGTTGGTAACCACGAATATCCTTACAAGAATATCGTGGACTTGCTACCTGCACGGCGTTCAATTGATCCAAATAATAAACATTAGATAGTTTGAAATTATCATTACGAAGAGTTGGAGCAGATTCGTGCCTTAGATCATTTTTCTCTCAAGTTTTTGTATTTTCATTATTGTTTTGTATTTCTGTATTTAGTTTACTCACAAATAACCAAATTTCGTTCTTTAAGAGTTAGAATAGATTCAATTAGAATAATAATAATTAAGTTAACCTATTTGTGTGAATCGATACTCAACTTGCTACTATACACTTTTCATTTATAAAAAACACAAGTACTTTTAAATAATCACTTTGATATGGTATAGCAACGATACACTTTTATACTAATCAAATTTTGGCGTCATTGCCGAGGACATGGTAAAACTAGTTGTTTACTTTGAATTGAGTTTATTTACATTCTTAGTGTAACTTTTAAATTTCTAGTTTAGTTTAAACTTTATTTTGTAATTTTGTGTTGTACTTGACACGTCAAGCACTCAATCAACGATGCACGGACCAAGTGCAAGACGGTGTTTAAAAATAAAACGACATCATTATAACACTGTAAGTACTTAGTTGGTCATCTTTGAATTCCTGCAATAGAGCAATTTTTTTCTTCAATTTAGCTTTTGTTACGTTGTATGCGAGGTCATCAGTCATTGACTCCTAATATTCGACCAACTGATCCCAAAATAGAATGCACACTTGGAGTCATTCAGGCTTCAATTAGATTAGAATCAACTTGTTTGCCTAAAACATCCATGACCAACGTAATGAAAAATCAGGCTTTGCCAGAAAATTCTTTTTCCTAACATCGCCTTAGTCCCACTAGTACCACCACTACCAGCACCGCCATTGCAACAATAATTTGCCCCTGTTGATTACAAATCCTTATCTTGTATTGTGCTACCAAATGTCACTTCTCACAATTATGAAATCAAACCTAGCACAATTGGCATGTTGTCTTCCTATTACGGATTGGATGACTGGCACCCATTTAAGCACATTGATGAATTTTTAAAAAAAATTTCCACGGTGCGGATTAACGATTTTAGTAGTGATGCCCTTAAACTAATTTTTTTTTCATTTTCCTTACAAGACAAGGCATCCCATTGGCTTACCATGCAACCTACCCATATCATCTTCATGTGTGAGTAGTTCAGAGGGGAATTTCTTAAAAAATACTTTTCCATGGGTAAACCTCAGCAATATAGGCGAGTTATCAATCAGTTTACACAACTGGATAGCAAACAATTTCATGAAACTCAAGAAAGATTTAAAGATCTCCTTAAAAGATGTCCTCACCGTCAGATATCTAAATGGAAACTTGTCTATACTTTCTATAATGGATTGTTGATCCCAAATAGACAAATGGTAGACGCCTCAAGCGGAGGTGCATTCATGTTAAAAGGCGCAAATGATACGTGGCAACTATTTGACTATATGTCTGAAACTTCTCAGCATCACGCCTCAGGTCTCCTCAGTAATAAGGGGGCGCCACCATCTTCAAATAAACCTAGAGGAATATCCATCTAATAACCTCACTTCCCAAGTAGTCACCCTTAGAAACTTGACAAATTACTCTCAGGTGGAGTCCAATCTCACCAGTCTTCCAACTACGTTAAGAAATGTGCCTTGTGTTGTAGCCCTACTCACTTTGTGAGTGACTGTCACCTTATCCTTCAATACCCTGATTTTGTACAAGAGCAAGTGAATGCTGCACATGAATACTCCAAACCCGGCAACAATTCATATTCCAACACTTATAACATGGGATGGCGTAATCACCCGAACTTTTCATGGAAACCTCAACTGCAAGGCAACATTTTTGCTGGACCATCTAAGCCTAGTTATCCTAATACTTTCAATCCTTCGGCATATAGTCCTTACCAAAACCAAAATCAAAATCAAAATCAAGTTATACCCCCGAGGCCCCGATTTTGAAGAGAAAATATGAAAAGCCCTCTAGGGGCTACAAGCTAAAACTTCCTTTATTGAAACCACAACCCAGCTAGTTCACTCTTATTCCCAATCCATATGACGACTAGAAGCCCAAGTGGGTCAACTAGCCAACACGCTAAATCGTCGAGAAGAAGGTAGGTCACCTAGTGAGGTGGTTAATAACCCCCAAAGAATAGCATGTGGTTGATCAATTGCCTGGGCTAGATCAGCACCATGAACAGGTCAAGACTGTCATGACCTTACGAAATGGGCGAGAGGTTGGCTCAACCTCTTTAGAGTAGTGAAAAAACCAAGGAGCATGTGGCTCCTACACCAGACCGGGAAATGGAAGACAATCCTCCAAGTTCTCCAAACTATCTACTTTTTTATTTTCCTTTATAAATATCACATTAATATAGGTCAACTCTTTAAAAATAATATCTTTCTTATCTTATTCTCATCAATAACTTACATCCTGTAAATAATCATTCATCTAATTGGCCTCTTATCTCTTTCTTACACATGCAAATGCTTATAGTGAACAAGTTTTTTTAGAAGCTCATGGCCATGTTAAAAGAGGAGCAATGATGAAAGACAAGTACAGGTTTGCAAATAATGGATAGCAACCTCAACTTCCAATGCAAGGCAGAGCTTTCAGCTCTTGAATAGACATATGCAACTAGAGCAATACTATGGCTACAAATCAATTGAACAAGTGGTGTACAATTATGAGAGAGATTTACTATCTCTTGACACTTATTTTTCGAGAAGGCCCTCACTCACATTTGTACACTATTTGTACAAATAATTAGGATTCATAGTGTTTTTGATACAGCTAAAGAAGATCAGAAATGAACAAAAATGCTATGGGTACGGACTAATAGGCACATACTAGGGACTAAATGAGTACATATTACGTAGGGACTAAATATTATAAGAAAGTGATTTTCACACATTCTTTTTAGCCTCATACATTTATAGGGACTAAATGGGTACATGCTACGTAGGGACTAAATATTATAGGAAAGTGATTTTCACATACCTCTTTTAGCCTCATACGCTTTTTTTTTGTACTTATTATACAAAATTACTAAAGTATCCTTCTATTATATAATCTTTATTTTTCTCTTGTATTTAAATTACTATTTACCCTCACAATTAACTAAAAATAAATATTCTTTATTTTTTTATTCAATTTTTTTTGTATTCGTTATTTTTGTTTCATTTTTTATGGTTTATTTATTCGTCTTAACGAAAAAATCTAAAAAGTATAAAATTATGTTCAAAAGCTAAAATAGATTCACTAAAAACAAAAATAAGTCTAAAAAAACGATGTTTTGAACTTATGTTTTGTGTTTTTGAACTTTTTTTAAATTTTTTGACATCATTTTATATTTTTTAGACAATAACCATCAAAAAATTAATGTTTTTTGAACTAATAACCATCCAAAAATTAATACAAAACAAAAAATTAAATTATTTTTTAAATAAAGATAAAAAATAATCAGACAATAATTCAATAATTGTTACCAGCTAAATAAATCCTAAATAATTTAAAAATTAAAATTTTGTGAAATTGTATAAACAACAAATTGTTGCATGTAATTTTTGTCGAAGCCTTTCTTTTATTTAGGATCTATTTAGTCTGTAATAATTATTGAATTATTATCTGATTATTTTTTATTCTCATTTGAAATAAAAATTTAATTTTTTTGTTTTCTATCAACTTTTTATGGTTGTTAGTTCGTCTCGATTTAAAAAAAATATAAAGTAATGTCCAAAAACTAAAATAAATAAAAAAAACACAAAAAATAAACTCAAAACAATAGTTTTTTAGAATAGTTTTTTGTTTTTAGTGAATGTTTTTAGCTTTTGAACATAATTTATACTTTTTAATTTTCTTTCGTTGAAACAAACTAATAAACCATAAAAAATGAAGCAAAAATAATTAATAAATAAAATGAATAAAGATAAAAAATAAAAAATATTTACTTTTAATTAATTGTAAAGTAGTATAGTAATTTAACACAAGAGAAATAAAGATTATATAATAGAAGGGTATTTTAAGAATTTTGTATAATAAGGACAAAAAAGTAGTGCATGAGGCTAAATGGGGTATGTGAAAATCAATCCCCATATTACACACACACACACGAGATTGGATTTAGAAACGTGTTTTATTTCAATCGTTAAAATCAAAAGATGAGATTAAAATATCCTATCTTCTTCTTTTCATTCTTTAAATGTTAACAACACCCCCCTCCCCCCTCCATCTCTTACAAACTCAACTTCAACAACGATAACTCTTCTATAACAAATCCAACAATCCAGCGATGGGACATAGTGTTGAGCCCAACTCTTGTTCAATTAATCATTCTAAAAGATTGTGTCTCCCCATATAAGTTGTTGATCTTGATCCGACCAATTAAACTATAGTGTTGTATCGCAACTATGACACCCTTGTCAGTACTTCAACGTAGAATAGTTGGATGTTTGAGCCACCTCATAACAAACTAATCATGATTGCATCTTTCCAAAACTTTAGATCCCATAAAGTGCCAAAGTTTTACATCTTAATAACTTTAAATTTGACAAAAGTATTAATCAAAACTTTCTCTGTTTCATTGCTTCACTCTTTTCCTTCTTTTTACTTGTTTATCCACTCTTCATTTTCATTAATGTGGAAAAGTTATTATTAATGCCTGCATTTCTCAAACAATCTACAGAGCAAGTGCCGAGGAAGTTCCAAAAATGTTTGACCTACATATGTTGGGAATTAAACAAACAATGTTCAATCTCACAATATATCTTGTGGATTTTTAGAGCGATGAATTGCAGAACAAAACAAACAAAACAATCGTGCGTAGTAAAAACAGAAAGAAAAAAAATTAGACATAAGATATGCGCAGAAAACCTCAACGAGAAAAAAAATCACGAGAGTCATATCAGTCTACAAGTGAATCGAATCAGGGAGTACAAGTTTTCTCACAATATTCTCTCAAAAAATTGTGATTTCTCTTGCCTCTCTTTTATTTTCTCTAAAAACCCAAAAAGCCTTTCCCTAATACATGGTAATTGCAAAATAAATACGTTGGGTCCAAAAGCCGAAATTACAAGTCCAAGTCCACAACCCTAGGCACAAACCACTGCTGAAGGTTGTCTGCACCTCAACAATCTCGCACTTGTAGATAATCGAAGCATCAGCAAACAAACAAATGCAAACCCAAATAATCTCAATTAATGTGGACGTAGTCATCTAACCCCTTTTGGTTTGGCTCCAAGCCTATCATCTCTCCAAGCATGAAGGTCGACTGAAGTTGAATACAACTTCAGTTTTTCAACAGTAACAGGCTTGTTTTTCAACAGTAACAGACTTGGTCAACATATCTACTGGATTTTTTCTCCCCAACATCTTCTTTAGCAACAAATCACCATCCTCCAAAAAAGAACGAATGAAGTAGCAACTCAAATCAATGTGCTTCATCATGGCATGAAACATTGAATTTTTGGAAAGGTATATAGCACTCTAGCTATCACAAAAAAGAACGTTGTTCTCATGCTTCAAACTCAACTCCTCCTATAAGCTCTTCAACTAAATCATTTCCTTTGTAGCCTCAGTCATGGTCACGTATTCAACCTCTATCATGGATAATGTCACTAATTTTTGTAGACGTGAGACCCAACTCACTGCTGTTGAACCCATAGTATAGACATAACTTGTGATGTTTCGCCACATATCCTAATCACCAGTAAAATTTGCATCCACATATCCCTGCACTGTTAACTTTCCTCTCTCGAAACAAAGTGGTAAATCAATTGTACCTTTCAAGTATTGCATAATCCACCTTACTGTTTCTCAATGTTGTTTTCCTAGATTGCTCGCAAATCTGCTCACAACTCTCACTACATAGGCAATGTTTGGTCTTGTGCTCACCATCGGATACATCAGGCTACCGATGGCCGAGGCATAGGGACCCTTGGCCATGTACTCTCTTTCTACATTTGTCTTGAGCGATTGCCCCTGAGAAAGTTTGAAATGACTTTCTAAGGGTGTGTCAACTGCCTTAGCATTTTGTATATTGAACATCTCCAAAACATGTTCAACATACTCAGCAGGACTCGATAATTATAAGGTCCCCTGAGCCATATCCCTGCTGATTATCATCCCAAGTATTTACTTAGCTACACCTAGATTTTTCATAGCAAATTCATTTGCCAACTATTGCTTCAATATGTTGATTTTCCTAACACAGGAACCTGCTACAAACATATTATCTGCATAAAGTAATAAAATAATGTAGCATGACTCAAATTTCTTGAAATAACAACAGTGATCTCCATTGCATCTTGTTCAACCACTACGTTGCATAAAACTATTAAACTTTCTGTTCTACTGCATGAAAACCTGTTTCAAACCATACATACTCTTCTTTAGCCTACACACCATCTCTTCTTTACTTTTCACACTGAAACCAATAGGTTACTTTATGTAGATTTCTTCATTTAAATCCCAGTGAAGAAAAACAATTTTAATAACTAGCTGCTTAAGATAGAGATTCTCAGCAATAACCATACTCACAGCACTCAGATAGTGACAATCTTCACAATTAGCGAAAATATCTCTGTATAGTCGATCACCTCCTTCTGTTAGAAGCCTTTTACAACGAACGAAATTTGGTTGTAAGGAATTTGAAAATGGAGAAACAAATCTTGGGTGGCTTGTAGAGAGAGGGAAGAGCAAAATATATGGAGAAAGAGAGGAAAATGTCCAATGGGGCTTATGTCTAACTCCCCCCAATAAAATCTGATTTTTTGGCCAAATAAAAGGGAATCAACTAAAACCAACACTTCTCACAATGTATGTAACTAAATTAAGTTCTTCGGTTCGAGTTCCAAGTTCCAGTATAAAATGTCCAGAATCATATAAAAATAAAATAACTGTATATACCGTAACATATTATGAATTAATAAATTAAAAACGCAAAAAAAAGATTGGCTCCTTATAGATCCATTACTTCATACATAGTCAAGTTTTACGTTGAATTATCTTGTTTTAGTAAAAAAAATCACTCCACCATTAGGTCCAGATCCTCTTCTGAAATCATATCAAACAGTTTAATAACTCTTATAAACTAAGATCATAAAAAGGTTACTAGAGAGGATTAAAAATTTACCATAATAGTGAGTGTCTTTAGGATCTATTTTTTTAATAGCCGAGATATTCGGTCAGTTTTGAGATTACTCTCAATCTAATACCGACTAGTTCTCAAGAGACCAATATAGACCATCTTTAGGGCCCGCTCCCTTTGTTTAACTAGATGTAGACTTACTTCATTACCTCAAGAAGTTTACAAAGATGTTGAGTGTAGTAGTATATTCTTGCATCATCTTAATGAAGATAGGTTTAAAATCAAAATTTCTTGTAATCCTTATTTGTTTATGTTGGTACTCACATAGATTAAGTCGCAAATTAATTTAGAAAAAGCAATCAAACTAAAATCGAATAACAATAAATTAATTCACGCTTAGTCGCTTTCATTTTTCAGATATGATTTCAATCATTTTATATGTTGAGGTTTTAAAGTATATGTGTGTGTGTGTGTGTGTGTGTGAGAGAGAGAGAGAGAGAGAGAGAGAAGATAATTTTTTAGGGACAAAAAAGGTGCAATAAAATAGAAGATTAAGGCTCATACAATTAAGGGCGATACAAAACACTCCTATTTTTATTCAATACGCAACAAGACATGATAAACAAGGAATAGAAGAAAATGAAACAACAGAGGTGCAATAAGATAGAAGATTAAGGCTCTTACAATCAACGGGGATAAGAAACACCCCTAGTTTTATTCAATACGCGAGACATGACAAACAAGGAATGGTAGAAAATGAAAGGAACCGATTATTGCTTCCAATTTCAAACTTGGCCATTAGATCTGCAGACCATTTCTTTCACCATAAATGTGGTTAATTTTTGGAACACATCCGAACTCCTTCAGTGCCTCCCTGCAATTGTACGGGAACATGAGATGGAATTAATTACAGATGAGATGGTACACTGTAACAATATCACAAGACCGTCCAATATTGATGTTTTGAGATTAAGTACAGATGAGGTACACTGCAATCCCCCACAAGATCGAATTAAGATGGTGGGCACCCATGGGCTATTTAGTCAACCCACACAAAAAATCTACTTGTTAATACTAGGGTTGTAATTGTTAAACTTTTCAAGTGTTATCAACTCTTATGAGATTAGTTCATACAAAACTTCATTCTAATTTTTAATCGGGCCACCCACTAATGCACGGTGAAATTGGTCTTTCATAGATTAGTCGAGGTACACACAAATTAAGCTGAATAACTACAGTAATAGAAAAGAGACTGGACCCCACAACGAGTAATAGCCCACCCATTTTTGTGAACTCCAACGAGTAATAACTTAATCAACGTTATGCTTCTCTGTTTTGGTCTTCTTGCAAAGTTATGGATATGTTTTCGGAGCCCACAATTTCAGGAAATGAATGTATTTACCTTTGTGAGTCGATCTTTTCTTCGCTTCATGCACGGTTGGAAGTTCTTTTTCGTTCCGAGCTCTTTTGAGACTCTTTTGGACATCTTTGTTGAGAAAATTCATGAACCATTTAGCCGATTCTTTTGGGGACCTTCTCAAATAGCCATCTCTGTAATTTGCATACATCAACCCAAATCGAACAGTGTAACCATCTGCCCATTCAAAATTGTCAATGAATGACCACGCAAAGTATCCCTTTATGTTGGAACCTTCACTGCAAAATATCAAATCCAAACGCAATTGTTATCTCCAACATGTTGATCGATAACGAGCATAACAATAAAAAAAAAAAAAATTAGTTTCTACAGAATGGTGAAAATTGAAGAAGAGTGAGAGACAGTGGCCAAGCTCCATTTGATCCATTACATCATACATAGTCAAATTTTACGTTGAATTATCCTGTTTTAGTAAAAAAATTCTTCACCATTTGCATGTGACATATACATTGTCTTTGGGGTCCAGATCCTCTTCTAAAATCATATCAAACAGTTTAATAACTTTCTCATAGCACAATAAACTATGATCATTAGAAGGTAACTAGAGAGAGAGGATTAAAAGTTGATCATAGCATAGATGGTATTTAGGGTATTTTATTTTTTTTAATAGCCAAAATATCCGGTCGACTTTGAAATTACCCCAACCTAATGCCGACTAATCCTCAGATGACCAATATAGATTGTCTTTAGGATCCGTTCCCTTTGTTTAAGTAGATGTAGACTTACTTCATTGTGTCAAGAAGTTTACTGAGATGTTGACTGTAGTACTCTATTCTTGCATCATCGAGGCATGCGTCTTTAACTGTTTTTGTGGGATCATCTTGTTCACATGTCCCTACAAAATGTGAGAAGTGTTTAGCTAAAAGAGATACTTGTTTGACACCACTTAACCAAACAAAAATAAAAACAGATGGAGGAGGATAATAATAATAAATTATTTACCATTTTCCGTAATGTAGATAACTGGATTGTTGTATTGTTCCCGTACGTAACTGATAAAATCATAAAATCCTTGTGGATAAACGTAAAGCCAACTGGATCCGGCCTGCAGCATTTTTATTAAAAGTTCAAATTCAAGACTGAATATGGGCCCTTCTTGTTAGCATTTATAAGTTAATTTATGTAGTTAATTTGTAATAAAATAGAAAATAATGAGTGGTATTTGGTAGGTAGCAATTATTTATAAGAACTTATTTGGTTTTTTTAGCTTATTTGGGGGGAAATATGAGATTCTTTAAGCACTAATACATAACTTTCTTTACATATTTAAAGCTATAAAAACTAGGGGAATAATTACTTATTGTCAAGATTCATCTACATTAAAAATAAAGGTAATCTAAACATTTATTTTAAAATACTTAATTAAACTGTTTGAAATTTTATAATAATCATGATAATCTTGAATAACAAAAACGAAGGCATTGCGAATTTAGATGACTAACCTGTGGACCAATGGCGTCACCATTCATATCGTAATCTAACAAAAAAAAATTAAACAATTTCATCACAATAACATTAAAACAACCATAACGTAAACTTTGTATATATGAAATCAATTTCACTTCAGATGTAGCCAACATAACATCAAATTTGAACCCAATGCCATAAACTTCACATTTTTATGTACATACATGTGAATGTAACCTCAGCATCTGTTACGTAGCTTGGCTCTTCAGGGTTGGTATTGGGTGTATTAATTGCGTACATACTAGTATAGTAGTTTAATCCAATAAAATCAAACGACCCTTGCAAACTCTTAGATTCCTCTTCAGAAAATGTGGGCAATCGATCTCCAACCAATGTTCTCATGATTTCCGGATAATCACCAGTGAACAGTGGATTCATAAACCTAAAACACATACGAAAGAAATCCGAATAGTGGCATGCACTAAAAGAAGACTTCATTGAATTAATTGATAAAAGTAGATGGTACTCACCATCCTAACATGAACTCTTTTGCTCGATCTGCAGCGTCCGCATCAGGTTGTGACTTAGGATTATGACCGTAAAACCAATGGGACAAATTTGTAATCCCTATTTGCCCCTTTTGATTTTCCTAATTGTGGTCCAAATTCAATTCAGATACCAAAGTCATTAAAACCAGTTAGACTATAATTTCTTATCCACAATATAATATAAAATTCAAATGGTTGTCGGAAATTTTTTTGATCCAGGAAAATGAAATTACAGACCTGATATGTTTTTCTATAAAGATCTACCGCAGCAGCATGAGCAAGAAGTAAGTTATGCGCTACAATATAAGGTTCTATTCCCGGATTCCCTTCTTCGGAAAGTTCATGTGTAGTTTTGGAGCAACGATGAATCATGTGGAAACCCAGTCTATTTTTCTCAGCTGAAAACTTACTTATAACTGTTGAAGAAGTATGACCTCGACCTGGTGCAAGGTAACCACTCACATATCCACCAACAGTATAGCTATATGGCTCATTCAGTGTGATCCAGTCTTTTACCCTATCGCCAAACTCCCAAAAGCAAACATCCGCAAAGTCACAAAAGTCAGACCTGTGAGTTAATCAAATTAATTCACTTTTAGCTAATCAATTATCATTATTGCCTTTTTCTTTTTTGGCAATTAGTGGAAGAGGAAATTTAAAAATTTCATAGTACGCATACTAGCAATATTCATGCATTCAACAACCACAAGGAAATACAGAACCCGTATTGTATGGTAAAGAAAAAAAGTAAGAGAAGATATAATTACAGTTAAAAAAATGCTACAATAGATACTCTTTTTTAGTTGTGTACAATATGCATTCATGAATTTTTATAGACATGTTCATAACATTTTGTACGAAATTCATAGCATCTTTATAACGATTCATAACATTTGCTTGAAGTTAAAACATTAGTTTAACAATTTATGACATCAAGAAAAAAATTCACAATATACAAATGTTATGATTAAAAATTAGTGTTATATATGAATTTTGAGAAAATATAAAATATAACGATTTTATTATGTCTTTGTGGCTATCTGATGAATAAAAAAGTAGAATTCAAGTACTTACACAACTAAAGAACTTAAGAAACCACCATATTGATCTGCCAACACTTGGGGAAGATCCCAATGGAATAGAGTCACAAACGGCTTTATCCCTTCAACAAATAAGGTCAACATGAAAATTTTAGACAACACAAATACAATTTAGATAAATTAAACTAGATACCGAAAAACAAATTAGAGCTTGATTAATTGAATCATAACCATTTGCTAGAAGCTCGTCAATCAAATCATTATAAAATTTGACTCCTTCTCTGTTTACACCCCCGCTGAGTCTTCCACCTGGTGATAATTGAGTTTATTAGACAAAAATCTAATAAATTATGTGTCCGTTCTTGAAACTTTTAAATGATTATTTCATTGACAAATTTATTTGGACGTTGTCTGTTTTATAAGTGGATATGATCATTGAACAATAAATTCAATGCTTACTGGGTAGAATTCTAGGCCATGAGATTGAGAATCTAAAGGATTCAAAACCAAGTTTCTTCATGGTCTTCACATCATCCTACAATTACACATATGGAAAAAAAGTTCGTATTACAAATTAGAATTGTTGGAAGATATTCAGAATTTAGTATATTAATTTAATTTTTACGGTTGTAGAGATTTCTCGAGTTACCTTGTATTGATGATAAAAATCAACAGCCACGTTTCCGTTGGTGCCACCAACAATTTTTTCTGCTCACAAAATTAACATCTTTTTTTATCAAAAAAAAAGTATTGACACAGGAATAAGATTAATGGATTGTAATATGGGCTTCGGATACAATGCCATCAACTGTCAACAGGCGTTACAAATAAATGTATATATCTATCTCTGTGTGTGTGTGTGTGTGTGTATATATATATATATATATAGAGAGAGAGAGAGAGAGAGAGAGACCAGGAAATCTAAGTGTAAAATCATCCCAGATGCTTGGGCCTCTCCCACCTTCCTCTGCTGCACCTTCAAGCTGAAGAAAAGGGGACAATTAAAAAAAAAATTAGTCTGGTGAGGTGGTCTTAATAGTGGCTAGGAAGATTAGTCGAAACCAAGACTTTAAAATGAAACAAGTTTCAAAGTCTCAAATCTTGATGATCATCAATTTTCTTAATGTATTGACTTTTTTTCTTTCAATTTCACTAACGAGACAAACTGGAAACGGGACTTTTTCCGGCATTTGAAACGAGGCCTGCAATTTCTTCATGTACTTAAAATACTGAAAAAGTTATGAAATAACCTGATAAGCAGCTGCTGCAGACCCCCAGAGAAAATCAACCGGAAAATCGACACTACTGATTAAGTTCACTCCATTACGTTTATTAGCATTGCCAGTGCCTTGAATCTCCATAATATGTATCGATACTGAAATGAGCTATGAAGAAGAAGAATGGAGGAGTTTGTAAAGCTGGTTATGGGATCGATGGATCCAAGTCACTTACTATCATGGGTTTATATAGGAGAAATGCTGATAACAAATATCATTTAAAAATGGCAAAGTTTGCGTGTTTAGTTCAAATAAATGTTTAATGTTTAATGTATGCTAATACACGACAATTAGGGCTTGTAATTTGGCCACATTCGAGCTAAAATCATAGTTTCGATTATTTTTTCACTTTTTTGTCTTTTGTGTGAAATTTTCTTGTAAATTTTTATTTTTCATCAACTTCTTTTAGATTATTAGTTCGTCTCGATGAGAAGTTTTAAAAAAGTTATCAATAATGGATCAAATTTAAAAAGAGTTCAGAAAATATGAAAATAATTAAAAAAATAGCCTTTTATAATTATTCGTCGTCTTTAGTGATTTTGTTTCCTAACTTTTGAACATCATTTTATACTTTTAGATTTATTTTTATCGAGAGAGATAACCTACAAAAATTTAAGATCAAAATGACAAAAATTTTAAAAAATTAAATAAAAATAAAACATACGTTTAAATAATCAAACTAAGAAAAAAATAAAACTTATCCAAGATGAAAATGGTCTGTTCGAAAACCAAATTCCAAGGTCCATTTATGGCTGCTTCCTGATTGTGAGACTGTGAATGACTTGCAAAACTTATCCCTGCAGATCCATAATGAGACAAAAACGTGTTTGGTATTAAACTAATCTTAAATAAAAAGGTATCCAATGAAAATTGTTTCGTGCTCCATTCAAGGCTGCGTTGGAATGTTCTGATTTCTAATTGTTGATTTCATTTCTTTTTTCCATATTTGGCTTATAGTTTTTTTTGTCTTTATTTACTTTTTTTTTGTATTTGCTATGTTTTTATTATTTTTTTATATTTATTAGTTCGTCTTAACGAAAAAAATTTGAAAAGTATAAAATTATGCCCAAAAACTAAAAAAAAAAATTCACTAAAGACGAAAATAAGTAAAAACGGACTCTATTTTAGTTTATTTTTTGTCTTTTTTGAAATTTTGTTTAGTTTTTTAATATAATTTATACTTTTTAAATTTTTTTTGTCAAGATGAACCAATAATTAAACAACAAAAACAATGATGCAAAATAAAAAATTACAAATTTTTTTGAATAAGAACGAAATAATCAAACAATAATTTAATAAATACTACATTTCAAATGGACTAACATGTGAAGTGTGAAAGTAAAATAGTTAGTGCAAATGATTCTACTACTTTGTCATGTTATTTAATTCATGAGATAATGATAATAGTTGTAAGAATATACTTTTTTATTAGGACAATAACTAGAATTATTTTTGTGTGGGAGTTTCAAATTTTTTTCACACTAATTAGTGTTCTCTCTTTCTATATTTGAATAAATATTTCTATACTTTATTTTTTGTCAAATCCAAACAAATCATTAACACAACAATGAAAATATAAACTAAAATACTGGTTAACTTTATTTCTATATCTTGATTTTACCTTGAATTTTTGTTAATTAATTTGACCAAGTATTCGAGAATTAAGATGGAAGTGATCAATGAGTAAATATTCGATCACTTATTCAATGCTAGTCTTTTCTCTCCTATCCTTTCTTAACTTGTATACTCCTAGTTTTTCTTTGAAATTCTTTTAAAACTCTCTTTGAAACATGAGTATTTTGGTAAAAACTAATTACTTCTCTCATTTTTCACATTAATATTAACCTTGAAAATTTTTTACTTTTTGCAAAATCTCTTTTTTTCAAATTCGTGCATTTGGGTGAGGTGACTTGCAGTCAACCTTGGCAACATGTTGGTGATTTAACCAAACAACCTAAAATCGCATGCGTAGGAATGGAGATAGCATGCACTACTTAGGGAAATGGTGCACATTAGCTAGTTCACATGCACACATTATTGCAGGTCGAGTTGGTAGCTGGTATGGAGAGTCATACCATGTGTTAGATTGATTTGACTACTCAACTAACTTGGAGCATGCCTACATATAGTCTCATGTATTACTTTTTATGAAGATAGTGCACGCCACTCGGGCAGGCATATATTGATTCGGGCTTGATTTTCTAAAATTATGGCATCCATGATTAATCCGCTCATTATGGCCCAAGACTTCTCCAAGATAAATGTGAGTGTCATGTTTTATCATCGAGGGCATTCAATCGTTGCTTTTAGAGATATGTTGGGGATCCAAATTTGGGTGACTACAACCTGCTTGCGCAGTCCTTACAATTTCCTCTATTTACTTCTTTATAGCCATTAGAGTGTCAAACTCTTTTGGCTGAGGTCAATTTATGAGAAATCTTGCTACAAATTGTTTTGCCAATTGTCCTCTAACTGGAATTAAAATGAAAAGGAAGTTCATGATACTAATTGAGGA
The DNA here is from genome assembly GCA_014822125.1 of Arbutus unedo. Lineage (NCBI taxonomy): Eukaryota > Viridiplantae > Streptophyta > Magnoliopsida > Ericales > Ericaceae > Arbutus > Arbutus unedo. The sequence goes on along the minus strand of JABCMJ010028730.1, from coordinate 5,766 downwards.
TAGTTTCACCCAAACTCTGAATATCATACAGTAAAGGTCCTCATTACCTGTGTGCAGAAATATCTATTGGAGAAACCCCTTAAAGTTCTCCATTGGGTCAACCTTTTCATTATAGAGATGGAATTTAAGGGGAACAAACTTCCTCGCAAGGCCATTGCCTCTTTTGCCTTGAAAACTAAAAAGCTTGCCAACTACTACAATGCCTTCTTCGTTGAGTCCTACGCCGTCTTGCCCCCTTATTTTGCTACTTAAGCCATTACCTCATGTCTTGAGGGTTTGGCTGGATTCGAGGTTTGCACTGAACACGGCTCTTTCTCTACTTTTTGGAGGATCCCTTTTTTCTTGTTCCCAGTCACCCTAGCTTGTGATCTTGGCAGTTACAGGTTGTTCAGGGCTGCATCCTCCTCTTCTTAGGGAGTGATTCGAACCTTTCATTCCCTGGTCCCTCTTCAATGCCTTAATTTCCTTATCCTACTCAGAGAATTCATGTTGTAAATCTTTTACACCGCATTCCCTCTTTAGCAGCCTTTTCCATACCTCGTGCTCCCTCCTGGACCTCTTTGTGGACGTCGTACGATCATTCTTGTGATCAGAATGGGATTCCCTCTCATCCAAACAAATGTTTCGTGAATTTGGCCTCCTCTTCTTTGGGTTCCATGGTAGGGATTTATATCTGGATTTGTCATTGGCCTGCCACCCAACCTTATTTTTTGGTATTTTCTTATAAGGTTTTAAATTTCTCACAGCGGATGCCAATTACTTGTGAGTGAGTAAAACCTCTTACTAGAAAAATAATTAATTTATCAAATTGTGGCTAAACATGATAGTACTCAAACTCACCAGAAATTTAATTCTGCAAGATAATAAACCATCAAATGACCCTTTGACTTGAGCCAGCGAAAAGGCACTCCGATAATTATCTCAGTTTTCAACCAAAGAATAACTCTCAATACAATGCTTGCAATAACTAATTAAAGCATACATTTTCTTCCAAGGGTGTGAGCCATTGTATAGAGGTTCTCCCTCAACAATCCAAGTCCACTTTCATCTCCTAATTTTTCATTAGAGATGATTTAGACATGTTCATGACTAGCTAGTCTTATTCGGACTTTTTGAATCATTGTCTCTTACGGTTAGAGTTTAATTGAACTATTGACTTCTCTTTACAAGTTAAATTAACCTAGAATTTCTCTTCCTTGCCTGTTTAGAATTGGTCATGAGACATTTGGGTTCAATACTTATCCTTAATTTGTCTTTTTTTGTGATTCAATCCTATTTTTTAAATGGACAAATATTATTATATGCTTAGCAATATATATGTGCACAGCAACACCTCTTTGTCAAGCTAAACTCCTACCTTCTTACTTGGTAAAAATCTTAATTAGGTTTAATCAAATTTTACCTCTTACATATCATCGCAACAAAAATTACAAAAATTAAAAGAATCACTGACGATATTTTTAAAATTTTTTATTTCCTCACCGATTAGATTGCCATGCCCTTCCCACATGTGTTGTTTAAAAACAATTAATCCCTAAGCATGTGGAATTAACTTGCATTGTGCTTACTTGCACATGTTTTTTATAGGACTTAAGGTAATCCGTGTAGTAACCAATACTACTTGCGGATTCTTCGACATCTTTTTCTCACAAATGAATAAGAGACAAGCCTAATGTTTGAGCCCAAAATAACCTGCGAGCTTTCATAAAAGCACACACCACCCTCGAAATTGATGTTAGACCAATCCTGTTTTAATTTATTGTTCATTATCGTTTGCTTTACTTTGTGTATATAACTTGCACCATATTTGCGTTTTCAGTATATAAAATAGCAAGAAAATACAACAAAGACGACGATTGGGATGGCGCATGCCACTTGGACTCTTTTACAATAGCGCACGTTTTGATTGACCAACAGTAGGTCTTGTGTTGAAACGCTGTATTCTGAAAATGGTGACCACAAGAAAATGGTTGCCTGAAATTAAAGGTGGGCTGACTAGTTTTCCTCATAAATTTGAATACCTATAAATTTTGAAATTTAAGAGTTGAAGATTCGTTTGTGGTTTTTGGCAAGGTGATAGTGACACGTACGCGGATTTCAAAGATTCCTCCAAAAAAATTGAAACCAAGGCAATTAATTAGATGGAAAAAAGCCATGTGTGAAACCATTTATTTTAAAAAAATACCCAATGGGAGAATTACTTTCTTGTAAAATCTCTCGAGGTCATTTTACATAATAAATTTAAGCAGCCCATGTGCTGGAGGAGGAGGAGGAGGACCGACGATTGAGGTAAGATGAAACAATACAATTTCTAACAAGAGTAATGTTACGAACACATTTGTTCTAGACATATTCAGATATAAATATATTTGGAATCACTAGATACGTGTGAAATTATGTGCATCTAAAGATTTCGAATACATTTTTATCCGACAAATATGTATTCTTACACTTTTTATTTTAAGACAATTAACAAAAACATATGCATAGAAAAAGCAACCTATGTGGTCAATGCATATAACAAAACATCCAATATTGATAATAACTTTTTTTTAATAGTCGAGGTATTCGGTCAGTTTTGAATTTATTTCCAACCTAATGTCAATTCACCGTTCATTTGCGGGGACTCCATTGAAAGCTATGGATTTTACCGTGTATGAATTATTCTCATAAGAATTTATCAGAAAGAGATTTTGAACTTGAGAAGAAATATACATCTAAGTCTCAAACTTTAACTACTTGGCCAATCTGCAAAATAATAACTTAATCAAATGAAACATTCAGAACTAATTTTTGCTTTTAACGTAGGCTTAATTTATCTCAATCTAGTATAAAACATGTCGAGTCAAGGGAAATGCACCATCACAGCTAAGGGTTTCTGTTCCTCTGTCTGTCTGAACTGTTAGGTGGAAAGTGAAATTGGACTGGGGAGTAAATGAAGACGAAAATTTTTAAAAATTCTAAAATTATGGCATCTATGATTAATCCGCTCATTGTCCAATATGGTCCAAGACTTCTACAACAATAAATGCGAGTGTCATGTTTTATCATCGGGGGTATTTAATCATTGATTTTAGAGATTTGTTGGGGATCCAAATTGGAGTGACTACAACCTGCTTTTCGAATATTTTAAGGCACAATTAACAAAAACCTATGCATAGAAAAAGTAACCTATGTCAATGCATATAACAAAACATCCAATATTTATAATAACGTTTTTTTTTAAATAGTCGGGGTATTCGGTCGGTTTTAAATTTACTCACAACCTAATGCCAATTAATTTTCGAAGATCAATTTTACTGTTCACTTACAGAGATTCTATTGAAAGCCATGGATTTTACCGGGTATGAATTATTTCCATAAGAATTTATCAAAAAGAGATTTTAAACCTGAGGAGAAACATACATTTAAGTCTCAAACTTTAACTACTATGCGAACCCTTGAAGCTGCAAAATAATAACTTAATTAAATGAAACATTCAGAACTAATTTTTGTTTTTTAAAGTAGGCTTAATTTATCTCAATCTTGTATAAACACATGTCGAGTCACGGGAAATGCACCATCACAACTAAGGGTCTCTGTTCCTCTGTCTATCTGAATTGTTAGGTGGAAAGTGAAATTGGATTGGGGAGTAAATGAAGACGAAAACTTTAAGATGAGCGGTTACAAATTCAAAAATGATACACACACATCACTTTTACACATTATGTGCAAAAGTGATGTGTATGTAGCACTATTGTTACAAATTTCCTACCATTCATGCGCTGACCAACCGACCAGTCACGACCACCATAAATTTGGGCAGTTCACAGTAGCGGAGGAGAATTTTCATGTAGAGTACGGATTTTACAAAAGAATTTATTTATAGTTTGGATAATTAACATAACATTTTGTATTGTGTAGAGAACTAATAATAACATTTTAGAAATTCATATGGACTAAAATTATAATTTTCCAAATACACACCTAAATTATTTATAGTAGAGCAATTTTGGATTGTGCCTAATTTGCCCTCGAAAAATATACTATCAAGACGTGATCATCATAATTTATTTTGTTAAACTTTTACAAGAATAAAAATATAGTCATATTTAATTTAGATAAGTACAATCTTCTTCATTTATATTCATGTCTGAAATCCAAATGCAAAACATAGTGTTGGATTTTCCTGTCTCTTTTCTTTTCTTTTTTTATAAATGCATACCAACATAGGAGGTGGGATATTAAAATTTTAAGAAAAATCTTGGATGATGGGTATTAGATTTTTTTTAAAAATAGGCATAGAATTTATTTAATTTTGAAGTTTTTGAAAATAACAAAACTACTATAATTTAGGAAAAAATTGAAATTGGAGTCCTTGGTTGTCCGACCGTATACACCTTTCGATTTGTCCATGGTTACAGGGGTAGTCTAAACTAAATCGTCAAGGTATATGTAACAGCCCTTCTTATGAACAAATTCCTAAATAACTGGGACTCTAATTTACCTTAAATAATTGTTCTCCTCAATTTGGCCAAATTACTCTCCGTCTTTCTCAAATTGACTGACTTACAAGTGATCTCGGCATCACTCATGTAAGTGAAAGTATACTCTTTTCGAGTTGAATATGATCACATATATACATAATTTATCTCAGCAAAATTAAAGTAGTTCTTATCTAAATTTTACCTCATTCAATATAAAACCAAGTTAATTACACATCAAAAACTGCCTAATCAAATGACATTAATTTTGAAAAAAAAAAAAAAACATTTGCAATACAAATATATCGTAGCACTAACCTAGATGAACGCAGACCTCCATGAATAATTTTTTCTTGCAGAAGTAAATTAGTTACCAATGGAAACCTCAGGTGACTAGGAGATTTGTCCCTTAAGATTATAAGGTCAAATTTTATCAGAATCAATCACTAAGGATCATTGAAAACTTGTTTGATTGTTAATTTTAAAACTCCAAAAATTAGTCAACATTAAATTAAAAATAATTCCATAATCAATCGGATATTCATCTATCAAAAATAAGTTAATTACCAATGGACCACTATGAAATGGCTCAAGATACATGACTCTGTAGACCTATAAAGTCAGATGACAATGACAAGACTTTACAACCCACGTTGAACACATGATTAACAAATAAAATAGACCTTATCCAATATGTACGTTAAAAATATACTCCCTCCGTCTCAATTTATTTGTCAATTCTTGAAATTCTAACTTATTTTGGAAACACAAGTATTACTCTTAAAAGTTTTTACTTTCCAAGAATACTCTTAACTTTTTTAACATTAAATAAAAGTTCATGTAAGGACCTGAAAATTTTTGAATTTTTACAATTAATTATTTGAATTTATATTGCGGGATACACAATTGTATTCTTTTATGTATTTTGGGACATTTTAGTTACGGGGTCCGAGCCCGATGACTTTGTTTTAATTTCCCGCGCATCACACTACGTGGTGTTTTTAAGAGAGTGCCCTTGGGGGCCTTAAAAATCAGATTTTGGAAGAAGGGGTTTAGCCCATGTTTCATTTTCCCCTTAACCTTCTCTCTCTCTACACCAAAGCTCAACATTCTCTCTACCACTACCATCAATCTACACCACCATTTTCGAATTCCTTTGAGATATAGGAAATTTGGATCGTGCTTAACGTGAAATCGAAGACGGATCGCAATTTGGAGCTTAAGAAGGAACACTACAACAAAAACCATATATGGCGACAAAAGTGGAAGACGAAATTTAATTTTGTCACCAAATGGGTATATA
>JABCMJ010028721.1:0-19026 GCA_014822125.1 Arbutus unedo | reverse complement strand
CTCTCTCTCTCTCTCTCTCTATCCAAAATTTTAAACCCAAAATCTATCTCCCGTTTATCTCTTTCTTCACTCTACCTCTCTATCTCTCCCCTTTCTCTTTACCCATATAAACTCAAAATCTATCTCTCATCTATCTATTTCTTCACTCTTTGCCTCTTTCCCCTTTTTCTCTACCTGAAATCCTAAATCTCTCTCTCTCTCTCTCTCTCTCTCTCTTATTAATATCTACTTGTAGTTGTACAAATTCAACACGTGTATATGTGTTTATATATATACATACATACATATATAGAGGATATATATATATATATAGAGAGAGAGAGAGAGAGGGAGAGAGAATATGTATGCTTGTGTGTGTGTGTGCGTGGCGTCACTAAATTGATACATTTGACAACGAAATATATCTTTTCGTTAGCGATAAAATTATATTTTTTTTGTCTCTAAATATGTCATTTGGTGATGAAATTTATTTTTTCTTACCAAATGTATTAATGTGGCAACAAACTATATTTTTCGTCTCTAAATAGAGACTTTTGGAGAGAAAAATAATATTTTCTCGCCCTAAATATGTGATTCGGCGATGAAATATCTTTTTCCTCTCGAAATGTATCAATTTTGCGAGAAAATATTATTTTTCGCGTCAAAAATACCTATTTAGAGACAAAAAATATAATTCGTCGAACAAATATTTCGCCTCGAAATGACATATTTGGAGACAAAAAATATAATTTTGTTGCTAATGGAGTATATTTGGTGAGAAAAATAAATTTCTCGTAATTTTTTTTTAAAAAGGCGACAAAAGTTTTTTTTCCTTGCCATATATATCCATTTGGTGACAAAATTAAATTTCATTTTTTGATTTCGTCGCCATAAATGATTTTTGTTGTAGTGGGAAATATATAATCGTTTGACATACAACATAAAGGTCAAAAGCTAATCACAAGTAAGAGCTTGAATGCAATACGAGATAAGCATAAACAACACATTATTCGTTCCTCAATATCCTTTCATTACTCTTTCAACCGCTACTCAATATTAAATCATACCGGTTCATTATTCATTGACCATTACTCCTTATCGACTCATTATCCGTTCACCGTTTCATAATACCAATTCTTTAACTATTCATTCCTCATTCAATAACTCCTATTATCTCATCAATGTATCACAAATCTAATATCAAGCCAACACTTCTATCCATACGTTCACACACTAGGCTATACCTCATGTCTTCTACGTCTCACAAGCATACTCAATGCATTTTGTTTTGCATCGAATCATCACATCTTAATGCATCACGGTCACCCAAACAAATTTAGAATCCATACTAATATTTCTATAAACTCTAACTTACCTCCAAACGAGTCATTCAATAAATATACAACAATTAAGTATCATTAAATTTTTTTTATCGTAGTTTGTTCATCATTCCGATCACAATACCCTAAGGTGGCTAGCCATAACATTATTACTTCTAACACTCTCCCGGAGGAGACTAGTACATCCTTTCATATCACCCCTAACATTTCTCCGAATGGAAGCTAGTACAGCATTTCACATCATTCCTAGCACACTCCGAATAGAGACTAGTATCTCATTTCATATCCTTCCTAGCACTCGCCGAATGGAGGCTAGTACATTAAGTTATATCACTCCTAGCACACTTCGAGGAATGTCCACACGTTACATTTCAAGTGCCTCACATTATTCAAGCAAGTCTTAAAGTCTAGTATCGTGTCACCAATTAACGGGAAAAAAATAATAAAGACAACATTCCATTCAAGTTATATCAGAAACAAGCAATGAAAGCTTGAACAGTAATCATTCATCGATGCATCTCTTACCAATCAATTCTCATCATTTAAGACCAACACATTATAACACATTTCATAACTTCATTCGCTCTATCATAGCACATCACTCAGCTTAGCTCAATCTAAACCGTCGGGACAGACTATGCACCACAAACATAAGAATTATCAGCTCATGCCTCTATCTCAAATTATATATGACACAAACTCTCATGGAAATACAATGTCAGTCACCCTCCGATGGGATAAGGGGAACTCCTCGCGACATTGGAGTAGGGTAAACCGTTTCAGGAATGGATTTCATGTAGAGTAGGCCTATGGGAGAAAGGGTCGCACGATCATCTCACCACATAACTAAAACCATGGCTAACATAAGACACCCTTTTTTAGTAAGTTCCAAAATAAAATAATGGGCCATACATTTGGTAACACTATCTTCTCAGTTCAACAGTATATTTAATAACTTGTCAATTCACGTAGCCCATCTAATGTCAATCATCTCTACTATCACCTCAGTCGATGGTGGCTAGATAAGTTATATCATCTACTAACACCTTCTATCAAGGAAGTTAAAATAATCGTCGTGCCTAACATCACTCACTCGGAGGCTAACACTATGTATCACGCCTAGCACATTGCCCAACGGGGCTAGCCTATAAGGTCACTAAGTGCATGACCCAAATCTTATATCAATCGTCATTCTTATCATGTCAAGTACATGTAAGGTTTTATAATTCATAATGTATATCACCAATTCATAGCTATCTGGGAATATCATAAGCGAACCCACAATGTGCTAAAAAGGCTTCAAATCCCATGAACACACTCTAAGACCTCAAACCTTGGCCCAAAACTATAAACAAATCATCCCAAGGTCAATATCAAAATACCACAAAACTGGCATAGTCGCTTGAGCGACCCAAGAGACAATAGAAATCACTGGTAGATTGCTGGACATGTCGCTAGAGCGATATGTTCTAAATTTACACACGTCACTTGAGCGAAATGATGATCGCTCGAGCAACCTCGGCAATTTTAGATTTCTGCAGATCGCGAAAGGTCTTAACCAAAAATCTTCAAAACTATAATATACGATCAATATGCATAAAAACTCTACCAATAACGTTCATATATGCATAAAGAAGGTTAAATATCCCCACCTCAAGTTTCGAATTGTGAGATTTGATGACGAATCGAAAACCCTAGCTCCATGTATCTCCCAAGCCTCAAATCTTCTACTTCGAGTTTCGAAAACACAATCAAGCTCTGAACATGGATAAAGCACATCAAGATCACTCTACATCTCAAAGGAATTCGGGATTGGTCAGTTGAATCGACAGGAATCTTAAAGAAAAGGTAAAGCAAAAGTTGGGGTGAGATAGAGAAAGGCTCCAAATGGGGTTTATGTTTCAATCTCCCCCAAAATCAAATTTTTATCAAAACCAAGAGTCTCCAAATGTGTAAACACCCATATAACGTGCACATGTTTAACTTAAGCTTTCGAGTTTGGGTCTCACAACTAAAATTTCAAAACACATTAAATTAAATCAAACACACATCCCGCGATATATTTTGAAATAATATTTTAAAATGCAAAAATTTTCTGGACCCTTACAATTAAACATGCCCGCAATTTGGGGACTAGTAGACTTCAAGTTGAAAATAGATTCTATGGAATATTTTAAAGATTCTATCATGGATGTGTTGATACCTAATTTTTTTTCACCGCTCAAACTATCATAAAATGTGACATTAAATCTCTGAGGAGCTTATGAATAAAATACGAATTTTATCATGATTGGGCAAAGGACACAAGAAAAGATCTGAAGATTGACTCGCCATGCTCGAGGGGAAACATTTGAAGAGGTGGTAGAAATAATGGGTCAGTTGAAGTCCCCCATTAATGTGTCGTAAGAAAGATCTTGTCATCTATCTCATCCACCATTAGCGCCTCATCATTGAAACACTTGAGGTAGTCCTTGAGAGCCTCTTCCCTTCTTTACTTGATGTTTAGGAGGTAGGTAGCTAGTCGGTATGCTCAGCGGCCACTGTAGAAGTGGTTAATCAGAAACTTGTTGAGCTAATCGAAGTCATTTAAGAATTTTGACTTTTATTTCACAAACCATACCATGGATGAGCTCGTGAGAGTCGTTGGGAAGGTTGGGAATATGATTTTTTTTGGTACATCATGGAGGATCATGTAGGCCTTGGAAGTTTTTAAGTGGTCCAAAGGTCTCTTGAACCATCAAAGAGGTCCATTTGCGACATTCTGAATTTTAGTGGAAGAAGTCTTGGCTTTACCATCTCTATGAAAGGGAGACTAGTTTTCTACACCAGGTTGTCACCTTTTATGCTTCCGCTTTCTCCCGTCTGCTTCGTTATGCCTTCAAACTTCTAACAAAGTTCCTTGATCTTCGCTTCTTGTGTCGTCGAAACTTCGTCGGTCCTTCTAGTTCGTAGCGATTTTCCTCTCCTCCTCCTTCAATGTAACTGTTCACTTCATCCTCGCACATTCTTCTTGCTTATTGTACCCAAGTCTTGTCATTGAAATGTTTGATTGGAGAGTTCTGGCGATCAGCAATCAGACATGGTGGCGCCAGTGGTTGCATATGAAGTTGTCTACCCATGGCTTCGTTATGCTTCATTAACGGGGTCACCAACTACATAAGACCCCCGGCAACCTTCTTGGGATGTGGCGTGTAATGCCCTAAAATTCAGAGACGCTATAAAAAGAGTTTTTAAATCCACTGGTTCTCATTTCATTTCAAAATTGTTAGACGTACAAAGTTTGATTAAAACAAACGGACTTATGAAAGTAAATTCTTGTTACACATGTGGTTTTCAATACAAGAGACTTTCAAAAGAAAGTACATAACCCTAACTGTGTAAATCACGACTCGATGTAGTCTCCTTCCATGGTGTTGTTATCAGTTGGGTAGTTCAGGTCTTTAGCCTCGTCTTTGGTACCTAATGTAAAATGTTGGGGACAGAATGTAGCAGAGCGATGAGGCTCAATAAATATCATGCCCTTAGCCTCATGATTACATGTGTATAATAGGTATAATATGCGCAGTTATACAAAAATAATAACACATAAATATAATAACTAAAAATAACGTCAAAGCACTCATTGGAGTTTAAGCATGAATCCTTGAGGGTTAATCATCATACTATATCCTTAAATGTTATCCAATACCTATGTCTTTCAAATCAAACCGTTCTAGCTATGCTAATTACCACATTGCAGAACATCAACTCAATGTGATAATTGCCACGTTATTGATATCATCATTATCTTATATTCTTGATGTTCCTATCTATTATGATCCTAATTCCTATGCTTGATTATATTCCCAATCATTGACGTTCCCAAACCTTGGTTCTCGTTCGTCATGTTCCTAGTCATTATGTTTTTGAACATTATGTTTCTCATGTGTCATTTTTAAACATCAAAACACATCCTAAACTCCACTTACCACGACTATACTTTATGAAAGCGGACACGATACAGCTCAAAAATATAACTCGACTCAACAAATAATTCGACTCAAGACACCATATGACTCAAGTCATAAGTCGGCTCAAGTCATAATTATGGCTCAAGACATCTTAAATACAAGCCATAATATCAGGGGACAATACTCCATAAGTTCGAGTCTCTTAAGACTATGTTGTCACCCTTCACCGTTCATGTGCGTTAAACAAACACTAAGTCCGAGATAAAACTACCATTCTCCATGTTAATCTAATTATTCGATAACCATAACAATGACGCTATTAAAATTACTACTACAATTATAGTTAATTATGACAATTGAAAACTATCATTAAACGTGAAAGATGATAGTTTTAAAAAGCTATCATCTATAGAGGTGACGTTAAAAGTATGAAATTCTTTATGATAGTTTGCAACTGTCATTGATATCTATGGAGATGACACTTTATAAGTGTCATTCAAAAGTATCAGATGACGTATTACAATTGTCATCATTAACTGTAAATATGACAATCACAAAACGTCATTAAACATAATACCATTATCTACTCAATATAGCCAGAACACTACTATCTAACCTTCTATCCCCAATCAACGTCTTACGCGCATCCTCTCTAACCACTGCACCAAACATAATATTTATGATATATTTATAATATCTAATATATAACTTATGTGTTTTAACTTTTTTTTTTTGTTTCAATGTCAGTCGAGATTAAAAAGGTTTTCGTGATTTTAATGTCACTGTTAATTAAAACTGATATTATAAAAAAAAATTATTTGTTTCAATGTCAGTTTTAATTAAAATTGACATTATAAAAGGAGATTAGTTATATTACCAACTTGAAAAATGACATAATAAAAATATTACACGACAGTTATTTTTGTAGACTGACATCAATACTTATTCTAGTTTGTTTAATGATAGTTTTTCAAAAACTGATATGTTATTTACTTTTATTATATGATATATATTTAAGCACTATTGTACTAACGATGACAATTTTTTTTGGAGACTGACATCAATAATTATTCCAGTTTTTTCAATGACAGGTTTGCAAAAATTGACATATTATTTTCTTTTATAGTGTCATATTTAAGTACTATTGTAGTTAGGGGTGTACATGGTCCCGATTGGACCGATTCTATAAGAATTTAGGAATCAAATCATATCTAACAGTTCTTAAAAATTAAGAACCATAATCAGACCGTTACATATATGGAACCAAACCATTAGATTTGTCCGGTTTGGTTCCAATTCTGATTCTAAACCATGCTAATATTTACCAATATATTGTCCACAAAAATATGAATGGAGTAGCACTAATTTTTAAAATTGCAAATAAAATAAACAACTTAATAATTTAGAATGAAAGTGTTTATGGAAAACACATCTAATAAATTTATGAAAAACACAATTACGTTGAGAATGAAAGAATTTTTAGTTTTGGGAAGTAAAAGGGTTGTGATTTTTTTGGGAAAGTGGAAGAGTTGTGACCACACACACACACATATATATAAACATAATCGGTGTGGTTCGGATCGAACCATGGTTTCTAATTATGAAATCGTGGACCGAACCCTAATATTCGGTTCTCATTTTTTTAGGACCATAACCAATATACTAAACCACATAACCAATCCAAAAAGACCGATTTAGTCCGGTCCAGTCAGTCTGTTTTAGCGATTTTTATGATTTTTTTGTACACCACTAATTGTAATAGTGATGACAATTTTTTTTTTAGACTGACATCAATACTTATTCTAATTTTACAAAAATTGATATATTATTTACTTTTATAGTGTCATATATAAACACTATTGTAGTAGTTAATCCATAACATATAATCCATCAATCATTTATGCATCAAGAGTTATGATCATGCCATGTATGAATGTCAGGCCCGAGACTCGAGGAGCCTCTTAGGCCAAATGACAATCATGAAATTGATATTCTGACATACATAAAAAAAATGAAGCATGTTGAGCGAAGTAGGGATGTCATGGGGGTCAAAATGGTATTCATGATAATCGAGGGTCACATTGTAATAGACAAGACAATGCAGGATCTAAGGTGCAGCTTCTATCAAAACAAAGGGCAATCGACCACTTTGGAAGTACCAATCAATCGCTTGGACTAGTTGATCGCATGTTAAGTACAGGTCGGTCGTATGTATCGGTTGATCACATGATAGACTGATCGACCTCTTGACTATCCGTCGTCTTCTTCATTTGGTTTTCCACCATTTTTGCTCCGTGGAGCATCATGGCAACATCAGAGCATTAGTAAGACATTGGTGAAAGTACAACTTACGCTAAATCTCAAATTAAGGAAGGAAATTATATGAATTTGATGGAAATCAAAGATAACAGAGGCTGCCTCCGGAACTCTAGTTCTACTACACACACACACACACACTCTCTCTCTCTCTCTCGTAGGTGAAGCTGAAGTAGTGAGAGTTGAGAGGAAACTGATGGAGATCCTATTTATAGGAGGGGAAAGAGTAAACAGATCAACGATATGGATTTAAGGAAATTAAATGGCAGTGACAAATTGGACTGTGTGCGCGTTTGGGGGGAGGGCATGACAGAAAAATAGAGAGAAGGTAGGATCGGGATTGTTGATGGGAGGGGTGAGAGCAAGGGAGAGGATCAAGTTGCAGGGGGTGGAGTTGGAGGTGGTATCAAAGTTGTTAATCTCGTTCCGTACCGGTCGGTACATTTTATATCGTCCTCGTAATGGTACCGGACCACCGGAATACTTTTCAGGCAATTGTTCCAGCATGTTCTAATCTATTCCGGACAACACTAGCAGGTATCGTACCGTACTGGTCAGTATTTTAAAAAAAATTAAAAAATTAATTAATATTTTTTTGGATAATTAGGCATAATTTGAGGCTAAAATTATCTTTTTTATGTTTGGTGATTTATTTTTAAATTATGATACTTTATTTTTATGTTTAGTATATTTTTTGTTAAAATATATTATTTAAAATATGCATATTAATTTTAGCGATAAATTCAAAATAGTACGCCAGTACCTACCATACTAGTAACAAAATCGGTATGCTCGCCGATATGAGATTGATAACTTTGGATGGCATAGAATAAGGGGGTGATGGTGTCATATTATATTTATATATATGTACACACACACACACATATATATATATATACACATTATTGGATTGGATCTGAGATACGTAAAAAAACACACAATCTCAGCTATTAAAACTAACGGTTGAGATTAACAAAAATCTCTCTCCTCCCTCATTCCCTATACACTTTAATTGTCTTAAGACTTCAACTCCTAAATCAACCCCAACGATGGCAACGCGTATAACCCTTCTCTTCTCTGGCGTCCGGCGAATTTAACCCCAACAAGAACTCTTCTTCAGCAAACTCAACTCCAGCGTCTTATCTTTGGCACTACAATTATCACCGATTTGCTTCGAAAAAGACCCACAAAATGAACATTATTATTTATCTTTGGCACTACAATTACAGCACTTGAAGGTGCTAAAATCAATTCAAAAAAGCCCATTTTTTGGGTTTGGGGGGGTTTTAAGTGTTTCTCTTCGAAAGTCAAAAATGAAGTGTTGAATCATTTAAGTGACTTGCAAAAAAAAAAAAAATTCTTAGAAATCTCAATCTTAAAAAAATTTTGAAAAAAAATCAAAGGAGAAAATCAATTGAGCCATATTCTGGATAATTTAATTGTTGCCTCTTTATTTGAATAGTCAGATTATGAGGGCAATGTTGCCTTTGTATTTGCAGAAGACTGTTTCATTAGTGTGCTCTTGTATTTGAATAGTCAGATTCATATGTAGGAGAATTAAGAAAATTTCATAGGTTTGTAAATCCAATGTCACGGCGATAAGACGTGAGAGGTGGGTTTGCCAGAGAAGAATTACCATTGTCGGGTTGGGTTCGCCAAAGATGAGAAGGGAAAGAGTTGCCGTCGTTGGGGTTGATTTGGGAAATGAAGGGATTGAGGGAGGAGAGAGGTTTTTTTTTTTTAATCTCAGTCATTGATTTTAATTGTTAATATTGTGTGTGTTTTTTATGTGTCCCCATATATATGTGTGTGCGCGTGCGCGCACACACGTACGTTTAGTAGTGACAGTATACATGTATATACATAATGTGTATGCAGTATATGTATGTATGCAAAAAGTAAAATATGTGTATAATACGTTTATACAAGATAAAAATATATGAATTAAAAATGAAATGCATGAAATTTATTTAAACATTCAGGACTAAAATTAAATTCTCAAAATTTTATTATTAATGGATTAAAAATAGTCGGGTCCTTACATGGAGGATCTGGTAGTCAGCATCGGGTCTTTGGTCCTTCAATTGATTTTTTTTTTTTGCAAAAACAAATTTGAAGATCTCTTCTCACAAATGACACCAAACTGATCGTGCTAAAAATTAGAAAGCAACGTCCAATGCTCCTCATGTAATTCTTGCCCAGAAGTCTAAAGGATGGGGTGTATTTTCAGGATGCGGATCCTTCGATGATCAAGCTAGATTACTGGTATGGAGTGTTAGAAAATATGGTCGAATAGAATGTACATGTTATGTCAAAATCAAAACATGACCGAATCGACAAAAATTCAAGTAATTATATAAATATATACGTAAATAAGAAAATAAACAAAAAATTTGGCCTATGATTATGAGAAGTACATAGTCACTGTCCTAAAACTGTTACTCTCTCCCCACACGCAGGTTCAATGGTCAATTAACAACTCTAAGATACAACCCAAATTAAAAGGCCAGACTTCTCAATGTTAGCGTACACCAAAAGGTTAATGAATCCGTCTATTATTGAAGTTGCCCGTAAACATATATAATAATAATAATAATAATAATAATAATAATAGGGAGAAGTGGAATGGAGAGAGAGTAGAAAAACAACAATGAAAAGATTGTATATTTCCATGGGTATATATAATCATAATAGTGACTATTATTAAAAGTCACAATATTTGGTTTAAATGCCCCTTTTATAAAAGACATGCTCCTTTTATAAAAGACATGCTTTTTTTAATAAACTTCTCAAATGTAAAGTCGCAACTTTTTGTGTAAATAATATTTTTGTAAAAGCCATGACTTTTTGAAGGAACTTTGTAAATTGAATTTTGAAACTTGTAAAATTCCAACATGGAGGAGTATGAATGTGTATGTATCCTAAAAATGTCTAGACAACATACACTCTGCATGGAGGATATTGCGAGTGATGGAGAATACTGCGAGCCCGCCCCTCATTCCATTTTTGGGAGGAGCACTCCATTTATGGGGAGCTCTATTTGCGGAATGTGAAGCATTCTCAAGTATTATTTGGGGAATCTTAATTACCAAGTAATTCTCATAAATAATTTATTTTATTTGCCAATGGACATGTGATTAGATGACCGAGTGTTAGTTGACAGTTCCAAATCATGTGCCGATCACTTGGCTTCTAGAGACAAGTACTAAGCTAATTCAGCACCATACATTAAATGAGGACCAACTATATGACGGGGTAGATGTTATCCTAATAACTCCTCCAATCCCATTAGGTCCACCAACTGAACTTTTTTCTTGCACTAATCATGGATTCTCTTCCTTATTCTACTACATACCCAACAAATTTTCGAGATTTGGAAATATTTCATTCAAATGGAAGAGTTACAATTCAATTAGCGAGATTTTTCCCAACTACCGTTGATATGAGGGTTGTCCAATCACTGAATCTCTCTCTCTCTCTCTCATCAGTGATTCTAAATGGGTGATTTGGTGATACTTCAGTTGGAGAGGCTGAGTTATAATTTTAGTTGTCTAATTGTAATCCTACGGGCTACAAGTTTAGTTTTGTTTGTTCACTTGGTAAATGACAGAAAATAAAAGGAAGAACGTTGTTGGAGTAGTCAAGTTAGAGAAGTTAAGTCTAAACAAGGGATTAGCTCAACATACTTTTTCATCCATATATCCTTTGATTAGTTCAAGATGTTAAATCTAATGTCATTTGCACATTTTCAGCAGAAGAAACACTGTACCACAACTTTATTTATTGTCTTCTACTTTGACTGTTGCGCTTATTAAATTATTGTTTGTTTATTTTTTTATTTATTTGAAACTTTTTTGTATTTTTTATTTTGCATCATTTTTTTTTTTTAGTTTATTGGTTCTTGTTGATAAGAGATTTTAGAAAATAAAAAATATGTTCAAAAATTAAAAACAAATTCAGAAATGACAAAATATAATTCTAAACAAGGTCCATTTTAGCTAATTTTTCGTCATTAATGAAATTGTTTTTAAACATAATTTTTTAGCTTTTAAATTTTTTTTATCAGGATGAATCAATAAATCACCAAAAAATTAATAAAAAATAAAAAATTAATAAATTAAAACAGATAAATTAGGCCACATAAAAAGCCTTTGACTTTGTCTTTGGACCACCCGTATTTCATTTCCAGCTCTAGCCAGTAATATCACAACACCTGTCGTGAATGACCATAATTATTATCTAAGCAATGCTATTAATACATCGCATTATACATCTAATTATACTATTATATATTATATCAACGTGACACGTCACACAATTTATGAGATCCATTAATTTAAAAACATAATAAAATTTTATAGGACCTATTTTTACACCTTATAAGTAAAACACGAGTTGTGTGATATATCACGTACACATGATGTACAATATGATGTGTTAGTAGTTTTAATCTTACCATGTGGTTAAACAATGATACATAAGAATATTTCGGACGCATCTCTATTCAAATTTATCGTAAAACGTTTGTGTTTGGATTTATATTAAGATATGTATCCACAAAATTTTGCTTTCTAGTTAACTCCTGGGCCTTCTAAGTTGTATTTGATCTACCTTATTGTTGTGATTTGTAAGACCATGAATTTTAGACTTATAATATACGATCAATAGATTTTTATTAAGCATTTAATTTTTAGTTTTATTCAGTAAAATTATAGCGAGATAATTACATAATATATTTGTGTATGTATTATTATTGTATTGTTATATTTAGGAACCGAATCCAAAAACACATAAAAAACACAACATCTTAATCGTGAAAGCCAACGGTTGAGATTACAATACCCCTCTCCTTCCTCTCTCCTTTAAAAACCCACTTGGATTTTTGAGTAAGTCAGCGACCCATTTCAATCGGCTCCCGGCGATTCGGGTCCACCAAAACTGGATGGCATGAAGATTTGCAGTAAGATAATGGCGGCCACCATTCTCCGAATTAGTTAAGCTTGTCTTCTCTGTCTATGATTCTTCTCGTCAATTAGAATTTTACTTGATTGATTTAATAAGCAACAATATCATTTAGCACATTCACGCTATTAATCTAATATGCCAAAAGAGACAGTAAAACTATACCAAAAAAATAAGTGCAACAATTGCATCCATTTATTTGTTTTTTCTTTGTGATAGAGGGGTTATTTTCCCTCAGATAGCCGGAAAAAATGGCTCGCCCAGTTTGTTATGGTCGTCGGAGTTGGATTTGCCAAAAAAGACACTACAACAAAAAGCAGAATTGCCGACCAAAAACTGGCGACCGAGAGTCATCGTCGTCAGAGTTGGGTCGCCAAAAATGGAGAGGGAAAATGTGTGGATGGGATGGGAGAGAGAGAAGGACAATGGGGAAGGGAGAAAGGGTGTTAACGTATAAAGAATGAGAGAGATAAGAGAGTGTTTTAATCTCAGCAATTAATTTTATTAGGGATAATTGGAAATAACTATTTTTGCAACCACTACTCCACTACCTTATCCCCATTTTTCGTTCTATGTTTTCCTTTTAACTCCCGCAACCTATACTTTTCACCATCTCTCTCTCTCTCTCTCTCTCTCTCTCTAGATTTCTCTCTCTTGTTCTCTCTCAAACGCGTAATCGGATTCTTGTGGGTGGAGAGACAAGTCGGAGTATTCACTTGCACATGGAAGAAAACACAAGGTAAGTACCATATTGTTGTTTTATGAAAATCCATGCACGTTTGTATATGGTGTAATCGATTAACGATAAAATGGGTCAACAGACGAATTTGGACAGCCACTTTGAGCTGCAAAACGAGGACTTCTCCGGATATGAAACATGTGTTAAATGATTTAAAAACGTAAGATTTTGTCTAACAGTTGTTTTGCCACCTCATGGGTCTAAAACGGACATCAGAAGAGGAATATATGGTCATCTTAGCGGCCGGCGACATCATGACAGACTTTGTCTGAAAATTTCAGTAACTTTGGGCCATCTTTTGGGGACCATAATTGTATTGAGGTCATTGCCTTACAAAAGATGTAGGGCTTGATCTTGCACACTCTGAAATTTTTAGGGGCTCAAACGGTGTCCCGGAGTAGATTGTATGGTTGTTTTCGCGGTAAGGGTCTAAAATTAAGTGAATTGCGTTAACTTGGGACTTTGGGACAGTTAACATGGGAATTTGATAAAGTGGTAAATGTGAAACAGTTAGGTTTCAGTCTTAGCATTGCAACAACGCAAACTAGAGCCTAATCGGATCATCAGGCAATGTTATACGATTTTTTAACGAGGCTGACTCTGGTACCTATATTTTTGGATATGCAAGTATTGAATTATTATCCTTGATGGCATGATCTTTTGTGTCTTTTTTGAAGAACTTTGCATGAAATACGTAATCACCCCACGTCTTACATGCAACTTAGGATTAAAAAAAATGGAGAATTTTAATATGCTATGTGCTAATGGCTTAGTCTAGGAGACTTAACCTGGTGAAAATTGAAGGTTATCATTCACACGATCTAGGCCAGTTGCCACTGCTTGATATGTCCAGGATCGAGGCTGGCTGAAAGCTCAACACGCATGGGTTTAAAGGGTGGGAGGCAAAGGACGCAGGATGGTAGTACCACAGGTGGGAGGTTTGTGAAACCTGTTGATTGTTGATTGATTATGTGATGGATTGGAGATTTGTTACATGCTAAATCATGAGTCGTGCTAGTGTCGTGAGATCTTGAGTCGTGTGGATTTGCTCACGCCCCTTGAATAGGAATCTGGCGCTTAGAAACACATTGTATGGGAATCTAAGTATGGGTGTAAGGATGAAACTGGTAATTGGAACCGCGTGAATAATACAGTAAAAGTTAGAATTAATCTATTCATTACATATCTGCATTCATGGAGATTCATAAGGGATAATTTGTATGTTACTGGATTGCAATACTCATGGTACATTGTACCCTGGCTGCGAGCCAAATGTAGGAGGCGAGCCCGAGCTTGAGCTCGAACCAGAAGTAAAAACGGTGACTACCGAAGCAAAGGAAGAGAGTCCCGAGATAACGGAACCCTAACATACCAGAAGTTAGACCGTCGACAATCCGTTGAAGGTCCGCGTGTGTGGGGTTAAGATTGTTAGTGTTATTTAAATTTTTCACCACTATTATTGTTCAAAAATTGAGATACTGTATTAATTATTTTATTATGTTTTAATTTTGAACATGGAAGACTTTTCTTATATCTATAGTAATTAAATATTAAATTTTAATTAACTACTTATGAATTATTTTAATAGCTTTAAATAAATAAATCATTTAAAATTTTTAGGTCGTCATAGTTGGTATCAGACTTTTAGGTTCACCACCTCTCGACCTCGGATTATTGGGTAACATCAGGTTTCGTGACCACGACTTAGGTAGATAACGTCGTAGTTGCTATTATCTATCATTTTCATCAAAACTAATAATTTTCACTAAGTGTGAAAATTTTATAGAATGTTGTCACTAGATTAGCTTCAACTTGTATTATCATGCGACAGACCAATTTGAATGCCAAATGATGTACAAAGAGCCCATGACTCACTGAGAAGACTTCACTTCCTACCGTTGTAGGAGGAACAAAGATTAATTTGATGATGGTTGAAAAGCCATACCGAGAGTACAGCAGCACCTTTCAAACGAAACAGACGAACCAGCTTATATCAGTCTACAAACGAGGATCCCTCTGAGCTAGATAGTCCAAAATCCTAGGATGGGAGGACACAACGCATTTAGTAGCATGAGCATGCATGGACATATTTGCATACATGCTAGTGATAGGTTATGAGCCATATTACCTTAACATGTGCATTCAATAATATAGTTCTAAAGGAAATATATATTTTTCACTTATTTTGTCAGCTAATTATGATATTTTAATTGTAAACACATGTAACGACGCCCACTCGTGAAAACAATCGAACGCCAGTAACAAGCAACACCAAAACCCCAACACCGCACAGAAAATTACCATCAACAGAGCAATACCACCACCCCAATATCCACAACTATCACATATGCCACCTCATTACTACAGTCAACGCAACAGAAGCATTTTGCTGAACAAGTTCTGCAAGAGGCGAACATTGGTCTTTGCTGGAGGTAACAATCCAAGAGCTGTTGAATCTTGGTTGAAACAAACCCAAAAGTTACTACACATCATATAAGTTCCAGACGATTGGGATCGACTAGCTACTTATCAGCTACAAGCCAAGCCAAACTATTGGTGGGATTTAGTGAAAACTACCCAAAATGAAGAGACAATGACATGGGAGAAGTTCAGAACTCTCTTTTTGGCCAAATATTTTTCTACCCCAGTGAAGCAAGCTTTAGTTATTGAGTTCATGAACTTGGAACAAGGGACAATGAAGGTCACCCAGTATGCCGCACATTTTGAAGAACTTTCCAGGCACGCATCAGAATACGTACCTACTGATGCCTCTTGGGCACAAAATTTTGAATGAGGACTCAGTCTCCATATTCCAAAAGGCGTGATAACTCAAATGAAACAAACCCATATCAGGGTCATAGAGTATGCTCTATTGATAGAGCAAGAAGCCGTTGACTCAAGATAGACTTGGGATCATAAGAAACGAGAACAAGCATCCAAGAGACTGAATCGTACCAACAGCAAAAATGATAGAGGGTACAATAATAAAAAATCCTACCACAATAACGACCAAGTATACAGTTCACCAAAACTCCATTAGAATAACAACCCTAAGTCTCAACAGTAGTACCAGCAACAGAGTAATCATTACGGAAAGCAACCGCAATATCAACAAAGGAATGACTAGCAGTATCACTCAGGATATTAGTTCAGGGCATCAATCTCCTACTTCATCTGTGGGAGGGACGGACACGTCATAAACATCTATCCCCAATTAACTGGAGGATCAGGAGCAAATCAATAAGCGCTAGGCCCGAAGGAGAAAATTGGAATCAGCACGGACAACACTAGCAGACGAGAGATAGGATGTATGCGCTCTAGGGAAACAAAGAGAAAGAATATGACCCAATAGTCATATGAGGTACTTTGATACTTATACTTTTTTCGATATAAACCATACTTTATAAGCATGCGTCTACAGCTTACGATTCATTCCTTAGATTCGTATTGTACGCTTAAATAGGACCACGTCAAACCTCGAAATCTTGAACAATCATGACGATCGACATCAACATTGCAGAGACGAAGCGACTACCAACTTCTCGAGCTGTGATCGCACTACTACAGAGTAGGAGGACAACTCAATTCTAGAGAGGAAGCAATTCCTTGTTAAGGGGGATAAATGATATTTATCACCAACTCGTACGACTTATTTTCACTCGACCAGTTGACAACACCCAATTAAATCATACCTTGCCATTCTTGATCACATTATCCATATCACTTTGTCTTCATTAAAATCTTAGGCGTATCGACCTCTTTATTTTAAATTTACCAATTGAATGATTTCGAGACATCTTACCTTGTTCATCTAACACTTACCCCTTGAAAATACTTAAAATTTTGAATTAACTGATCTATCTTGAACTGAACGTATTACAAATCATTGTGCATTTTAAATGCAAAACCCTCATAACACTTCCTTCTTCTAGGGAATATACCTTCGAACAATATTTCATTTCAAGTTCTCTCGAATAATAAATTCTCCTTTGTGAACCATTTTATGGCAACGAGATTCTTATCAATCATTGAATTCTAATTCATTGCCGCCGACGTTAAGTAACTCTTCTTTTTCACTCCATTGACCCTAAGTAAATTCGATCTCATATTCTACTAGACTCCTTGAATTTCAAGCCAACTTTGAAAAAATCAGTTGAAATTTTTTCCTTGCATTTTTTAATAAATATTTGTTCATCTCACACATAGTGACTAATAACTTAGACATTGTCATTCATTCAAGAACCGTTATTGCTATAATCCTTCGGTTGGTGACAAGTACCACAAAATTTCTTTAGGGCACGTGATATGCTTTAGGCAGAATACGAAAACTACTAAAATCGCTATCTTAGACCTACCACTAGAACTTAACCAAAACAACATCGCACAAAGAATATATCTTCCACTTCTAACATCAGAATCACCAACAAGACCATGCTACTACTGTCACTCATTGAAAACCACGCATATTTCACGTATTAACGCCAAGGAATGCATGACCCTTGGTACGCGAGCACTATTCATGAGAGACACATCAACAAAAGAGAACCAATTCGTCAACATCAACAAACATTGAAGGATCTACATGAGAGCAAAGAAATGTTAGACGCACACATTATAGTCAACCCACTATACCTTCTACATTGAATTTCAAGGACGCTTCTATCGTTGCCCATGCCTGAATGGAAGTGGGAACATGTCACTATGAATTTCGTCACTAGCCTGCCTCATTCCGTCAAGAAAAATGACACCATTTGGGTTATAGTGGATCGGTTGGCGAAGAGTGCTCACTTCTTATCAATGCAGACCTCGGATACAATAGAGTCACACAGCCAACAATACGTCAATGAGATCATCCGTCTTCATGGAGTGCCAGTATTTCAATACCACATATCACCCTCAGACTGATGGGCAATCGAAGAGGACGATATAAACTTTGGAGGATATCTTAGGGCTTTTGTGATGGATGTCAAAAGGAATTGGGAACAACACCTACCTCTTGTGGAGTTTCCCTACAATAATAGTTTTCACGTCAATATAGGTATGGCTCCATATGAGGCTTTGTACAGAAGACCTTGCCGATCGCTGATATGTTGGACCAATGTGAGAGAATCTAGCTTGTTTGGACCAGATTTAGTACGAAAAGCTATGGAGAATATATAACTCATCAAGCAACGGCTTCTTATGGCTCAGAATCGGCAAAACAGTTATGCAAATCGCCAAACTCGACCGTTAGCATTCAATGTTGGAGACCACGTATTCTTGAAGATATAGCTGTGACAAGGGTCATCAGGTTTGGACAAAGAGAGAAGTTAGCTCCAAGGTATATCGGACCATTTGAGGTGCTTGAACGAATCGTGGAGGTAGGTTATAAGATTGCCTTGCCACCTTAGATAGTAAGGGTTCACAATCTATTCCATGTCTCTATGCTACGGAAGTACTTGACATGTCCCGACCACGCGTTGAACTGGAAAGAGATCACTGTCGATGAGGGTGATACCTTCAAGGAGCAAGCTGTGCGAATTGTGGATCAAGTAGAGATGACGCTCAAGAGGAAGAAGCTCATACTTGTTAAAGTTCTATAGCGTCATCGAAATTTGGAAAAGACCACCTGAGAATGTGAATGTGCCATGCGAGAGACTCATCCTCAATTGTTTGAGTAGAGCAGTTCGAGTAGAATTTTCAGAGATGGAATTGATTTGGGGGGCGCGGGGGGTGGGCGGGGGGGGGGGGGGGGGGGGGG
>JABCMJ010028720.1:0-11028 GCA_014822125.1 Arbutus unedo | reverse complement strand
TATATATATATATATATATATATATATATCTACTCAGATTACAAATAACATGTTAACTATAGTGTGAATCATGGATTGATCTATCGTTGATTTGGTCCCATGGGTTGACCGATCATTTAATCCTAATTGTTTTTCCCTTTTGGGGGAATAAAAATGTAGTTCGCGGCTCATTCTTTGGACAAACAAAGTACAAATTGACTAAAGTGGCAAAAAAGATTCACATGTGAGGCACAAACTTTGGGTGCGCATGTGAGGCACACACTTTCATCCCATTTTGTTCGTGCATCTTTTTCTTTCCATAGGTTGACCCAAAAATTTGTCCAATGAAAACTATATTCTTCGTCAAAAGTTCTCACCCTAGTGCATAAACTACAAATGGAGAATTAGTCAAAAAGAGAAAAGGTGAATTAGCTAATTAAATCTGGGCTAATTTGATTTTGAGTTAGCGTTTTCTGTTTTTAAAGTGTTAATAAATATGGTCCACTATTTTTAAAGTATTAATAGGTTATGTTATTTATTTGACAAAATTGGTCTAATTAAAATAGATAATATGAATCAATTTTTGTAGTCCCTCTCTACGATAAGTTCTTCTTCCTTTTGCCAGAAAAATCACAGGCCACGAATCCAGAATCACTCACTTGCAAAGAATAAGGTTCGGCCTCTTCATCGCGACCTTTTCTATGATTCCTGTTGCCCTAATGGAGAACAATAGGGGAAACTCAGTTGTGAATGAAAACAAAGTGATCTAGTTTTTGAATAACCCCACAGCTCTTGATCTTTGTATTATCAGCGATGTCCATAGCAGTTGGTTTAATTGAGTTCTTTATGAATCAATTTTAAAAATTTAACTTTCGTTATAACAAATAACTTTATATATTTGTAATCTTTATGTCTTTAACAGAAATAAAATAATTAAAATAAATAATATTATCTGTTGGTTTCAAATGTTATCTGTGTTTTTGTTCGTTATGTTCTTAACAGATAATTTTATCTGTGTTTATGTTCTAGCAGATACTTTATCAGATGGATAAATATTATCTGATAAAATTATCAACTAATGTTATCCGATAATGTTGTTGGATAAATTAATATTATTTGATAATATTATAACATTATCTAATGATGTTAATTGATAACGTTATATCATTTCTTAGACCCTCTCACGTCATTCCACAACTACTTCTCAAAGTCCTAAACGTCTACCAAAGAATGCACTCTTACTAAATTCTTCCACAAATAGCCCCATTATCGCTCATTTCATGAATTTTGTTTGAGAATGAACATCGTCTGCCTAGGAATCAAAGATGGTCTGTCACGATCCATCCCAATATAAAGAAGGTTAGTGATTGACTAGCGAGTTTAACTCACTCAAGCCTCTAACATAAAGAGTTTACGAATACAATCAAATCAGAGTAGCAAAAATGCATATAAAATAAATGAGAGTTGCGTGTGTGAACCAATATTGCATTATCAAAATCCCAAGGGAGGTGTGCATAACTATTACTACATGCATCCCGAAGTAATTACATCACTCTAAGCATGCTAGTTTTCCAGGGTCTACCAATAACTTGTAACTCATTCCACAACAATATCTTACTTACAATATCGAGTATTCAAAACATCAAGTTGTTTCGATTTCTAGTAAACTCATCTTGTTCCTCATATAATAGAAATATATACTTCGGCCCACAAAGTCATCCATTGCCACTTGAAATGTTTCATTGGAACATTCTTACGCACAAAGCTAATGTGAATTTAAATATGAAATCTTATGAGTTTGCCATGTTAACCACTTATGCATGCAACGAAATGATATCAATGAACGTCATGTCCATGGGCCAAAGCCGAGGACAAATATTCAAAATTATCTCACTTACGTTCAACAATTGCCAAAAATACATAGGCTAAAGCTACCTTTTTATACATCATTGCATAAAGCTACCTCTTTATGCATCATTGCATAAACTGGAATGACATTATTTGTTGGCCACATTGGCCATGGCTGCCTTCCTTATTCCTTCACCTCACTATATTCTAATTCCCTAGTGGTTAGGTACCGTTTGAACAATTTGTTATAAAAAATATCAATATTTTCTCGATTAGCACATGGCTTATAAAACAAACGTTTGTCATGATCAAGCATGGCATTTATGCATAAAATGATGTCTTTAATCATCAAAATATCTCATGCTTCCATGCTTTGAAAAAACATACACGTAATAACATCGTATTTGAACTCTCGTGGACTAACTAATATGTCACCGCTTTCACTTCTCATCCCTTATGCCCCGTTTCCTATGTCATCAAAGATATCTTATTCAATGACCAAAGTTCAACATTTAAGGTAGACTCAAGTCTCAAGTTTTTATTTCTTATAACTCGAGTAACCGACTTTCCTAGTCCATCAAAAGTGTCTCACCAAATAGATCGAGACTCACACAAAGTTATAATTAGTATCCTAATGTTAGGTTGTCTATTTGAAGTGGTTTCGGGAGATTAAGAGGTCAAATCAAAATCTTTGGGATTCAAAAGCGTCAAAGTAAAGATCGTGATAGATTCTTAAGAATTTGAATTGACGGAAATTAGTTTGGAAAGCCCATCAAAAGATGTCCAACATTCACCAAATGCAACAGGGTACTAATTTAGGATGTTGAGAACATTTGACATGAAGAACACAAGACTTGGAATGACATCTAAGTGAGCTAATGACCAATTAGAACAAAACTAGTGTAAAATTGACACAATTTACTAAGAAATGACTTTTCTCCTAATCTAACCATTGTAATTGAGTGCTTCAAATTGAAAATGTTAAATAAGACATTTTTAAGTTGTGCTCCAAAATTCAATGTAATCCGAGGTTCCAAGAGATCTAGGTAAGCTTCTAAAGTCAGAGGAAAATTTACTTATAAGCACCTGGTTGAGCGGTGCAAGGTGGGAGGTCGACCAACCCGCTCAAAGACGAAACTAGGATAAATTTTTGCCATTTTTGATGCTCCTAAACTCCACTTCAACCTTTACATTTCAAATATAGGTCATATATGCATTCTAGGGTCCTAATTATAAGGATTAAAGGTCAAAATCTCACCTTCCAAGTTCCAAATTTTCAATTGCCAAAAGCTTCAATTGTTTAACAATGGCTTCCTCTGTTGGCTTTCCTTCCTCTTGCTATTGTCGATTCTGGCTCTCCCCCCTCTCTCTTCTTCTTGCAATGCCAAACATCACACACACTATCTCTCTCTCTACACTTCAAAGTTTACTGCCTTGATCAATATTGAACTGACTGTCTAGAAAGACACTATAAGGTATAAGTGCATGTCTTCTCCCTCCACTGTTCAGCCGAGGAGAGAGGGAGTAGATAGATACTCTTTCAGCTGGAGAAATTCATGTTCACACTCCTCGATCCAACTAATGCCTTCTTCAATACCTGAGAAAATGGATGGCACTTGTCGATTGCTCGCGATACAAAGCGATTGAGAGCTACTATTTGTCTAATTAGCTTCTATACTTCCTTAGTGCCTCTAAGAGGTCTCAACGTGATGATGAACCTTATCTTATCAAGATTGGCTTTTATCCCCCTCTGCAAAACCATAAATCCCAGGAACTTGCTTAAGGAGACTCCAAAGGTGTACGTAGCAGTGTTTAGCTTCATCTTGTATTTTTTGAACATATTGAAAGACTCCATCAGATCATCGACTTGCCTTGCTTTGACCAGACATTTTACCAGTATGTCGTCGACATAAACTTCAATGTTTTTTGCAATCTGGTGTTGGAACATACAGTTAACCAACCTTTGGCATATAGCACCTGCACTCCTAAGCCCAAAGGGCATCACCTTATAACAATAGAAATCCCAGTCAGTAATGAACAAGGTCTTCTCTTCATCTTTGTTGAGCATTTGGATTGGATTATAACTCGAGAAGGCATCCATAAAACTAAGCAATTCATGACCAACTATAGAATTCTCCAGGAGATCAATCCTTACTAGAGGAAAACTATTCAAATCCACACACAATTACCATTTCCCATTAGGCCTAGGCACCAAAACCACATTATAAATCAATGATAATGATGGATACTAGATTTCCGAGACAAATTGGGCCTTCAACAACTTCTCCACCTCCACTGCAATGGTTTTATTCCTCTCTAAGACAAAAGTTCAAACTCTCTACTCGACTGGTCGATGCTCTGGATCAACATTGAGTCTATGAGCCATCACCCTTGGATCAATCCCTAGCATGTCCACATGATACCATGCGAAAACCTTCACATAGCATCTAAGAAAATTATTCAGTTCTTCAACTTCTGACGGGCAAAATCCTGACCCAATCAAAAAGACTCTGTTGCACTCTCCCTCAATAATTGGTATTTCAACAAACTCTTTCACAGGCTCCCCTTGCTTAAGTTTATCCTTATCTTAAACATCCATCTCATCAACAACGAAGGTGTTCTGCCTCAACTTCATAAAAGTGGCACTCCTGTGCTCTTCTTTGATCTTTCTTGATCTCTCCAATCCCGTTAGTGATAGGGAATTTCACTTTAAGGTGATAATTTGACACAACATCCTTAAATTTATTGAGGGTTTGGCATCTTATTGTCACGTTGTAGTGGGAAGGGCAATCAACCACTGAAAAGTCCACCATCGTAGTAGCATTCCTATCTTCATCACCTAACATCACCGATAGAGTAACTAACCCCGAGGGATGGATTGTTTCCCCAAGAATCTGATAAGAGGAGATGTCACTTGCCTAAGCGTGGTTCTCTCGAGCTTCAG
The DNA here is from genome assembly GCA_014822125.1 of Arbutus unedo. NCBI lineage: Eukaryota > Viridiplantae > Streptophyta > Magnoliopsida > Ericales > Ericaceae > Arbutus > Arbutus unedo. The sequence goes on along the minus strand of JABCMJ010028720.1, from coordinate 6,257 downwards.
ACCCCCAAATGCAGGTAAGTAAGTCAATAGAACTACCTATGTCGACAAGTACCTTTCACATAGTGTAGTTGGCTTGCAAGATTGTTACCACCACTGGGTCATCCTGGGGTTGTCACACACCTCTAGCATCTTCATCCGTAAATTGAATAACTGGAGTATCAATCATGGTCTACTTCATTGGCCTCTTTATACTGAGCACCTCTTATGACGACAAGGAATCGCCGCTAACACCGGGTCCACTAGATATCATCCGGATCTCCCCAATGGGACGAAGAGGGCGAGGAGGGCGAAGAGGAGGAGGTGTTTGATCTCAATCTCCTCTAGGCCCCCTCCCATCCTTCGGTCTCCTTTGCGGATTGTCCTCCCTCTGAACAAATCGGTGTAGCCTTCCACACCTGATCAACCCATCAATCTGCTGGTTGAGTTCAATACAATCATCTATGTCATGACCATGGTCACGAAAAGTACAATACTTGTTACAGGATTGCTTCTCAGTTAGTGTCTTCATCTTTCCTAACCTAAGCTCAAGATGATCACTGATTTCTTCCAAAACCTGATTAACAGAGGCTACAAAAGGAGTGTACGCATGAAATCTCCTCTCGGGTCTCCCTCTATTTGGAGAATTCTTTCTGTATGTCATCTTACTTCTATAAGTCTTGTCAAATTGATATTGATCTCTATCATGTCTCTTTCTCTGTCCTTTGCCTTGCAAAAATCCAGACTGGTCACTAGGCTGAGCCTCCCTCTCGCGGTGGGCATCCAAAGTGTCCTCAATGTTCATCTGCTTCTGCGCTCTCATCATTAGCTCAACCATGCTGGATGGTGGATCAACATACAATGAAAATAAGAACTGTCCAAGTCTTAGTCCTGACATATAGATTGCTATGGCCACCTTATCCTCTGTGTTATCTACCTGCATGGACTCCCTATTAAATCTGGAAGTAAATTCTCTCAAGTTTTCTCCTTGTACTTGTTTCACGTTGAGCAGATAAGTTGTCAGCCTCCTATACTGCTGCCTTGCTATAAAATAGCTAATAAAATTCTAACTGAGCTTCCTGACATGCTGATAGCCCCAGGGGATAGTTTGCTGAACCACATCTGAGCAATCTCTTGGAGTTTGATTAGAAAGGCCCTGTACATGACAGCATCCGGTACAACCTACAAATGCATAAGAGACTTATAAGTCTACAAGTGACCAAAGAGATCTTGAGTTCCGTCAAAAGTATCAATCTGGGGACTCTGAACTTTGGTGGGAGAGGAACGACCATCACAATGGCCGTAAAGGGTAGATAAGTGGTTTGAACAAGCTCCTCCACAAAGGCTAGGGTCTTAATCCTTACCTACCTAGTCAGGCCATCCAACCGAGCCTTCATCTACCGTAATTGTTCTGTCATCACCCCCTCTGGGAGTTGTTGACCACCTAGAGGACCGTCCTAATGACTAATAGTGTGGCTGTCACCTTCTCCTTGCCTTGCTATAGGATCATTTTCTGGCAAGGGAACAATTTCAGGAGGAATATCCCTAACACATGGGGGATGTCCTCCTCTATGAGGCATTAGATGGTAATGCTATAATCGTAATTGGTTCTAATCTAGGATGCATTGCAACCTTTGGGCCAAGGTAAGGACTTGTACAGAAAGTGCTCTATAATCTTCTTGAGTGATTGGGCCAGGGGGAACACAATGGGGAATGGCAGGAATTTGGTTGTCTTGTTGATTTGGAATTGGTAGTTGGTTATTAACATTTGAGGCCATGGAGCAAGTATGAACCATAATCTGTTCAACTCAGAAATAAAAGCAGGGAAGGAACGTCATTCCCACAGACGATGCCAATTGATGGAACGGATTTGGATAGCTCATTCTTGCCTTAACTTGCAATGCGCTTGACAATAGTGTGGTGCCTTGCCAATACTCCTTTGACGTCTAAGTTAGACCTCTAGTGGAGAAAATAGCAAAGAAAACTAAAGGAACAAGAATGATAGTCTTTTCGTACCTTGCACCATAGGGTCATGCTAGGTTATATGGAAAAATGAGTCCCCTAATTCCCCAACATCGTGGAGCGCAATTAGGAGATTGTTCCGTAAAAATAGGAATGATAGCAACATGGACTCTCCAATCCTTATCCACTACTGGATTGAGATAGAGGATTGTTATGGAAAGTATATCCATATCCCATAACTTTAGGAACATAATCAAGACAAGACAAAATTGTGATCAATTGGGCGACATAGCTTTTGGGAATGCTGGCGAGAAGTCAGATTAGCTCAATACTTTGTGCATAGCCTGGTTGAACAGAGAGATGAACTGAGCAGAGGGATGGGCTGAGCAAAGGGGCAAGCTAAAGAGACACCTAATCTAAACAACTCACATGTGCTCAAAACGTGTCGTCAGTTCTCTTACCCATCATCTCCCATCATTCCCACTTTCACCTCTAAAACTTCATAGATATTGACAAACAGTGTTGGTAAATATGGGTTAAATAAATTGACAATACTCATTCATTCCAATTTCAAATAAATAATATTCTTTAGGGAAATGGAAGATTAGTTGGGAAAATTGTCAACACATGTTGTTCAATTAACTCGGAGTTGTTTAATATTGAATTGGGATCGATACAAGTCTATTCCTTCCCATATCAATGACTTATTTTTTTATCCAACAATGTACCACCGATTTTTCCTGGCAAGATATGTTCCTTCATTAAAAGCCAAAAACCAAATCTCACAAAAAAATGATGAGATTTAGTGGAAGACACCATTTTCTAAGAAGAGAAGAACCTATCACAAATTATTGTTTTTGTTTATTTTCATCACTTTTAATCAAATCACCGAATGACTTGGCAAAAAACTCTAAAATTTTCTTACTAAATTATTCAACTCAAAGGGTCTGTAAAGAATCACTTGCTATTATCGATGCTAGGCTCTTCAATCCACGTACAAATATGATGATAATATGTGAGTCTATTTTAGAAAGTATTATGAACACATATCTCGGACACATGTGTATGTACCATTGCTCATATTTTCAATCTCACAATAGATTATCCTTTATCTCTACATATACCAATTTAGCTGCAACTTCACCAAAACTTCTACTTTGCTCCCTAATCTTTGCTAAATTTGCATCGATTTGTCCAAACAGATAGGCAACAACCTGCACATTTCCCCCACCTTGAAATTCTCCAAGCAAATTGCACATTCATCATTCTACAGTTTAGCAACACTTGAACGAATAAAAAAATTAAAATAATAAGTGAGAAAACAAGAAAAAGAATTGCATGTAAAAAAAAAATGTATCAGTTAATTATTGAAAAAACAAGAATTTAGGAAATGATAATTGTTGAATTATCCAATTGTGTTGGAGAAGACTTGTATTTATAGATGGTTTAAAAATACAATTGAAAAGTCACAACTTTTCAATCATAGATGCAATGAAAAAGTTATGACTTTTCAATTAATAAAAGTCACAAATTTTAATATAGAATTACATTTGAAAAGTAACAACTCTCCAATAAAAGTCACAACTTTTAATGTAACACTACAATTTAAATATTCACAATTTTTAAAGTAGTCATTCCTTTCACAATTAGACACATCCCTTAATTTGAAATTCTTTCAAATTAACTTTATAACCACCAATTTTAATTACAACCTGTGAGTGCTTTCAAATCGAGTAGTTGTTTCAAATCTGCACAAGAACACCAAGAAGTCATTTTCTGAGATGTGAGTGCTTTCAAATCGGCATATGATTTCTGAGTCTAACGCTTTGTATATGTATCATCCATATGTGGGCGTGTGTGTGTATTCTTTTGGTATATGACCAAGGAAATTCAAATATTGAATTTCGAAAGTGTTTCGTGTGGATAAATTTAAGCGCTGCGTCTCTTTTTATCTGAGTTCATTTTTCTTCATTTCTTACTATCGGTTTTATTTTTAAAATGACTAACACAATTTTACACTTTTAATTCGCATGTGTTGCAGTTCTTACTCCATCAAATCGGTTACAACAGACGTATCACGATCTAAGAACATTCCCGACAAGCTAAGAAAGGCTGCATTTATTCAATTTTTGCTTTTATGTATATATATTGCGATACTTATTTATTTTATTTATCCGATTTTGTTGTATTGTCCTAAATTATTTTTTAATGGAGTTGATTAAAAAATATGGTTACCACGTTTTGGATGTGATCGTTTTGACTTCTATGTTAATAATCTCGCCCCTCACGTGGTAGTAAAAGAAAAACATGACAATAGCACGATCGAAAAAATAAAAACAAATATTTCATTTCAAATGGTGTGATTATGTTTACAAATAAAAAATATAATTACGACATAACAAAATGTTGTCATGTAAAAATTATATATTACATAATAAAGTAAAAATATATTTTAAATTGAACTAACAAATACAAATATTTCGTTTCTATACAAATTTTAGAAAAACAAGTCACTTTTAATAAAATTATTCACTATAAGGACAATAAGATCAAATAATTCAACTTTGACTTAACACTACTTCTAATTCACCCATATAAACTATCAACAAAATTGTGTCTAAAATAGTCTCTCCATTCTTCTTATAAAACTCAACCGAACACTTTCTTATTTAACATCTCCTCTTACTTAACACTCCAAATTTAATACTCCATCTAAAAAAACAATATGCTAAGTAATTTACCACAAAAGTAGAGATGATAATTTTACTTGATTAGACCTCTTGTCCCATTCTCTCATAAAAAGGATTGAAAATCTAGAGATTTTTTCAAGAATTTGATTGAATTTAGGGAAGAGTACAATTTTTAGGAAGCGAGTTGAAGACAAATTTAAATGTCCCATCCTATTACCGTTTCTTTCCTTTTAAAATTTATGTATATTATTATAAATTTAAAAAATTGTAATTGTAAATTTTTATTTATATGAAAAATACAAGTTTGTATGTCAATTTCTGTAGTTTCTAACAAATATTTGTTTTGAGTAGATATTTTTTTTTAAAGTTTCGATTTTTGTTTTCCATTTAGACTCCCGTTTTTGTTTGAGTTTGAGTTGGGGACGGGAGCAAAAATGGACATCAGGAACAAAAATATTCATGTCACCTCGCTGCCTTGTCATCCCTACCCAATAAGTGAGTGTAAATAGTGGATGGGTTAAATTGTATTTTTGACTCGAAACGACGTCGTTGAAAAATCAAGACATGAGTTCACTATATGAATTCTGATCTATACTAGACAAATTTATCAAACCTGTGTCGTATCGTGCCGGACCCAGACCCAAACCCTACTGGTGGTTCCAGCCAGTACCGGCGGGATACCGGATCTCGGGCAAGGTGCGTTTGATATTTTTTTAACTTTTCTGGGTATTTTTTAAGTTACAGAAACAACAAGGTATAAAAGTGTAACAAGGGCATTTTATTCTTAAGTTCCCTAGACGGTTTAGATCACTCTTTCTGAAAGAAAAAACGAAGACGCCTGGATTCAGAAGTTACCCCATCGTCAATTCAGGTGCCCTTCTGCTCTCTCTCTCTCTCTCTCTCTCTCTCTCTCTCTCTCTCTCTCTCTCTCTGTGCAAAGTCTTGATTCGATTCATATTTCAGTACTGAGCGAATCAGTATTTTCGAACCTTGATGAACAAGTTGTGATGAACATAAGAAAAAATATCAATCAACAACAAAGTATTGGCTTTCAGGTTGTGTTTGTGATGCTAAGTACTGAACAATCAGTGTTTGCTCTATGATTGTGGTCCTTTTTGTAACTGCAGATTTGTTCTTGATTACCCAACTTTGTCTAGTTCCAGAGGTGTTTACAGTTTTAGTGCAGGTTTTGTTATTCGCTAATAAAATTAAGTAAAAAAGTTGACTAAGAGTATTGGTTGGTTAATGTTATTTGGGGATTAAATTTCCAATTTGAGTCTTGTTAACAACAGTCTAATGCGCGGTGGATAATATACACAAAATGCCAAACAAACACTAATATTAATACACATTTTACGGATATCAATGCATATTCATGGATATCAATACATATCACCAAAAATGCAGAATGTGATGCGATAAATTTTTAAGTTCAACCTTTGCCTTTTGTGTCAGAAATTGAGTTTAGTGTTGAAGGGGAAGGAGGGACGAGACGTAGGGCTAAATCTTAGTGGATCGTGGCAGCAAGGCCACTCTGCCACTTGCAATGCCCTGTCGCGTATTTAAGTCATCTGCAAAGGATTCTACCCACCGCTCGATAGGAATTAAGCTTCAAGGCGGCCCGCTCGA
>JABCMJ010028715.1:0-14808 GCA_014822125.1 Arbutus unedo | reverse complement strand
CACAAACAAGTTTTTTGTTTTCGTTTTTTTTAAAAACAAAAATAAAAATTAAGAAACAAAAATAGAAAATACAAAACAGAAAACAAGAAGTGTTACCAAATAAGCCCTATCTGTTTCAAGTAGTTTACATTATTTGTTTTATCAATAACATCTTTTTTTTTTTGGCACAGACCAAATCCTATGTGAACTTAAAGCTAGACCAAATGTTGACCGCATAATAATAGCGCCATCGGAATTAGTTAGCAAATCGCCAAAAACTCTGAGAAAGATACAAACCAAACCAAAATCACAAGTACCAACACAAACAAGAACTCAAAACAACGTAATGATGGAATATACAAGTTATGGTCAACTTGATGGATATAATTAAATTCGTAGAAGAGCACGTTGTATTCTTTAAAAAGTCTCCATTATGAGCTATAATTCAAGCCCCTGGGAAGAAGAGGTTGGCTAATGATTTTTGCAAAAACTATGATGAAGTTATTGTGCAGAAGTCGTTACTATATATGAAAGACGACAAAAAAGTTCAACATTAGGGGGAGATATATCATACTTACTGTGGGATTGTGAAAATCCACTAGTTTGATTCGATTTGTCTTTGGAAGTTGAATATCACCTGTAACTTGCTCAAAAGATAACAAGTGAATGTCATACAACCATTACCAGTTGGAAGACACTTTGATTTTTAAATTAAAACGTATAAGATGAAAAACACAATAATAATTGCACTGATAATTGATTGCGTGTCTATTTTTGTCATGTAATCCCATATTTATAAACCATCGCGTGCCTTCATTTGGTAATTGAATATTTTGAGATTTTTTCCTTATTTGTTCATTACCAATTCGATTTGTTTCCTCAAAGTGCAATGTTTCCTAAACAAGGACCTTGTCATATTCTTGCACTTTTCTTTTCGGGTTTCCTTCTATTCTAAAAAGGAGCACGACTGCTTGTTCGAATGGCCAATCGATTGCTCGGCATGGCAATTGCCCATGTTGTTGACCCAGCCTTCTGTCCACAATGGGAGATCTCTAGGCCACTCAGTTGCTCAGCATGGCGACAGATCATACTATTGACCCAGTCCACGGTCTACTTCGGACGATTTACCCAATGTTGTCCTAGCTAATATTGGCTTCAGTCTGTAAGGCTAATGGTTGGGCAATCGGTTCGCCCCGACAATTTGGCCCGCTATACTTACACAACATAAAGTCAGTGTTATCTTCGGGATAAAATATGACACTGAATCAATTTTAAATCAATATCAAAAGGACAAATTCATAAGTTTTTTTAACAAGTTCACAATCAACTCACAAAGCATGCACAACAAATTTATATACAATACACTATTAGTATCAAATCTAAATTTACAATGATCTTTGTGGGTGGGTGATTTTTTTAATAGCTGAAAAGTTAATACCTCAACAATGACTGGATGGATATTCTCTCTAATTTTTATCTCCTGTGATCTGCAAGACAATAAGTCGTCAAAGAATCCTTCGCTTTTGTGGTGGGAAGACACGCTGATAATTAAGTCAAAATAATGATTACAAGGATCACTCGATATCAATCAATGTAATTACAATTTATAGTGTACCTTTCACTGTAGGTGTGTACCTTTATTTATGGGCTTTTTTTTTTACTAATCAATTCGAGTTCTTTGTGGTTTCTAGTTGCTCATAAAAAATGATGAGAAGTGCCTTTTGATTGACCATTAACGAGATAAATTCAGTCTGAACTCCCCAACGACTTATCTTCTATCGTTAGATCTTCATTTTCAACCTCAAATTTCTCATTTTAAGTTGAACTGGTTTTGGACTCCTTGTGCCTAATTGATTGGAACCATTCTTGAGATAATCGAGATTTTGTCTTATCTTCAACACAAGTCTGTTAATTGTCTTTTTAGGTCAATCGAACTGGTAACCGCCTTTATCAGGTTGGCTAAATACACGATGATCTCAACATGTTCCGGTATAAGAGCATATTGTTGCCAGTCCCAACAAATTATTAAAGAAAAACTTAATAAATCTTATTTAAGTTTTACCTCATTCAGTACTTAAAAATAAAAAATCTCAATGCAAAATCATACAATATGTGCATTAAATTCACAGTGGTCCTTGAATTTCAATCCTCCTCAAATTCACAATTGTCCGAATGTATCAAGAGCAAATTCACATACAATACATGCAGTACATATATATGAAATTACACGCACCTATTTTACTTCACACATCATGAAAATGAAAATGAAAAATACACAATCACTAATAAACAACTCAAACAACTCAAATTCACAGTGGCTCGAATACACCAATAACAAATTCACATACTATAGAAATTGACATCGCCAATAAACAAATTCACCAACACTGATAAAGAAGTTCACAAACATAAAACTCTTACATCAACCAATCAATCAATTTCCAGTATACTTGTCTCCGTAGATCAATCTCTAAATAAGTATTACAGTCAATGTTTCAATTACGTTGCAATTAAAGATCGATAAACTCAACACAGATTCTTTCCTAAATTAGAAATCAATTAAATCCATCGAAAAATCTTACATCAATTGATCAATCAATCCGTAATTACAAACGATATAACCTGATCAGTTGACAAATTCGAAGATAGAAGAATTCTAATATTTGAAGATGGAAGAGCTTTGAAAGCACAAAACTTGATTGAAAATTTCTCGATTTGCAAAAAATAGAAATTATTCAGAAGGTAAAATCACAACAAATGAGACCCTAATCGGGATTCCTGTCTTATAAGACGTGAGTTCCTTAAAAATAAGTTCAAAAAATGGTACCCGCCAAAACTTTCAATTAAATAGAGGCTAATTGACCCCTTTAATTTTTGGAAAACTAAAGGGTACATACGGTTCGGATTAGTCCGATTTCATAGAAATGCATGCCAAAAAATTCATGGTCAGTTATTGAAATTTTTTTTGTGAAGTGTATAAATATATGTGTGTCTGTGAACTGTCCAGTTCAATTAACCTATCATTTCTTGCAAAAAAGAAATCATGAATTGAACAGTAAACCCAATTCTTACATTTTTCTGATAAGAACCTAACCATTGCAAGAACAAAACATACGATTAATGGCTCTATAATAAAGAAAAATAAATCAATAGAAAAACCCTCCTTAATGGGAGGGCTTTGGAGTTTGGAATTTGTCGTTCATATGAGAAAATCAAAGGGTATGGCTAGAAATGGGCCTAATCTGGGTCGGAACTGGACCTGGGTCCTGGGTATCTTTTTCGGTTCATCTGGGCCTTGGGTATCAAACCGGACACGGGTCAAAACATATGAACTAGCACGTGTGACACCCGCCCCTCGTTTTGAACTTCGAACAACACTTCTTTTTCCCTCTCAAATCTCTCACCTTACTGTGAAATAACGAAACAAGGAACCAGCTGAACAGGGTTTGTGGGGGCTATCCTTTCTAGGGTTATTTTCGCTACGACATAGGCCGAGGCCCATCATTTGGTTGTTGGAAATTGATTTGGATATTGAAGAGACATGTAAGAAAATTGATCTTCTGTTCTGTTCGTTCCCCGCATATAATAGAGAATAGTTACACAGTTGAATTGAAGAGGATATAGTTAAACGAACGCAACCGTGAACGTGTTTGTGAAAATGCCCCACCGAAACTCCACGACCGGAGATCAAACCGACAGCACCCTAACTCTACGAAGATCTCCGAGGCTTCTTACAAGAGATCGTCCGCCAGAAGATTATCAGAAGACCCCAGACTCTCAATCGGAGAAAACCACAAAAATGCCCCACCGAAACTCCACCACCAGAGATCAACCAGACAGCACCCTAACTCTCCGAAGATCTCCCAGGCTTCTTACAAGAGATCGTCCGCCAGATGATTATCCGAAGACCCCAGACTCTCAATCGGAGAAAACCCACATGCGTCACCCAAAAGTTTCGAAGACGGTCGAAGAATTGAAATCTGGGTCTAATTTTTCCGGTGAATCTGAAACTGGGTCGAGAAGATCTGCAACTTTGTATGGTGATGTTTTTCTCCGGCGATCTCCGAGGTTTTCTGGTAATAAAAGCGCTACTACCGATGAATGCGATGACAAGAAAAGTTCTAGTAAGTTGAATCGAAAGGGTTCATCAAAAGTGGGTAAGGCTGAAGGGGGCATCAATCAAAGTAAACAAATTGGGGCCACAACTGAAAAGAGGGTAACACATCGTTCTAGTCGGGGAACTGCCAATGAATGTGCGAAGAGAATCACTAAAGAGGAGTTGACAGTTGCAGAAAGTGCTAACGTGAGTGCTAATCCAAGTATGCACTCCGGGAACAAATTGCAAAAGATGACAAAGCGTAGCTCTGCGTCTAAAAATGGTAAGGGTAATGTTGTTATCAGCAGCGTTTCTAATGGTATTTTTAATGAAGACGATTTTCTGAATGTTGAAAGAGCTAAAGAGGGTGCTAGTTCGTGCAAAAAGTATGGGAGCAAATTGGAAAAGAGGACAACATGTACTTGTGGGACTTCTTCGGTGCTTATTGGAGGAGAAGGGAAGAAGAAGGGTGATCTCGATAGAGGGATAAAAGAAATTGGGGTTAAGAGGAAGAGAAATCAAGTTGACGAAGGTCGTGGAACAGATAAAGGGTGGACTAAGGATCAAGAGACGGCGCTGCAGAGAGCTTATTTTGCTGCTAAGCCAACACCCCATTTCTGGAAGAAGGTCGCTAAGCTGGTATGGAGTTATTCTTCAGTTCTCTTGGTGTGTTATAACTTTGTTTCTTTGTTATAAATGTTGGTTGAGTGAGCCATAGAAAGTAGGTGTTATAGTATGTACAGTAGGGTCTTCATGTCTGGGGCACGTGAAGGTTTATATAGGTGTGTCTGCAAGCAAGTCTTGTTCAGTGATTCTTTGTTTTTTTGACTTAGAGAAAGGAAAGGAAAATGAAAAGAAAATAATTGAGGGAAGTGTTAGGAAAATTGTAGTGTGCTCATTACTTTGTTTTGTTATTTTTTTCTCTTGTTCTATAGGAACCAAACAACAGGGGAGAAAAAATTGAAAACCCCCTTTCATTTCCCTTAATTTCTCTAGGTTCCAAACAGATTAGATTTTGGTCAAAGGCTCAAAGCAAGTAAAAGTTTGATGTTAACAATAAAATGGTTGACGTTGCAGGTTTTGTTGTGGGGTTCAATAACTGCATGTATGATACTACTCAAGTGTGAGGAAGGGATTCCTCGATGTCTGTATAGTGTTTACGCGTAGTCGGTAGATATGAATGGCTCCATAATATCATGCGCTCATTTGACAAGTCTTTTGTTGTGGATATGATTGATGAGCTAGATAGTGCTAGACTCTTGCTAAGGATTTGGTGCGCAATTAATGCTCTATATTGGTTTGTTGCTGTTGAAATAGTTTTTTTGTGTATTCTTCTTCTAGAAGGAGACACAATATATAGAACAAATTACAAGTCTAATAAGGAAAATATATATATCAATTACCTATACACATTCTTAAATTAATCCTAATCAAATCTTGTGCAATCAAATCCCTAAGATTATGTTATACAATCAACACTCCCTCTCAAGCTGGACAGTATATATATTATGTACTCCTACCTTGTTACAGATAGAATCATTGGCAACCTTTAGGAGAGCTTTGGTGAAGATATCTGCAACTTGAGAACCAGAAGGAACAAAAGGTGTAAAGATCTCATTTGATTCCATTTTAGACCAAATGAAGTGACAATCAACCTCAATGTGTTTGGTTTTTCTCATGAAAGACTGGATTATTGGCTATACGAATAGCAGCTTGAATATCTCAATAGAGAGGAGTAGGACCCTCTATTGGAATCTCAAATTCCTGTAAGATTGTGCGTAACCAAGTGAGCTCACAAGTAGTATGAGCCATTGTCTGATACTTCACCTTGGCACTAGAACGGGCTACAATCTACTGTTTCTTACTTTTCCAAGTCACAAGATTACCTTCAATAAAGGTACAATAGCCAGTGGTACATCGACGATCCGTAGGATAACCTGCCCAATCGACATTTGTGTACTCTTCAATACCCAGATGATCAATAGATAAGACCACGTCATGGGTCATGAATTGACTGACAATACTAACTGCATAGGAGATGTCTGGACGAGTAATTGTGAGATAAATAAGTTGCCCACAAGCCTATGATATATCTCAGGATCATCAATCAACTCACCTTCTTCAGGCATCAACTTTAGATTAGTTTCCATAGGAGTGGCTACAGGTTTAGAACCAAGATAGTCGGTATTTTTTAGGAGGTCAAGAGTGTACTTCCTTTGCAATAAACTGATGCATGCTTTGGATTGAGCAACCTCAATGCCAAGAAAATACCGAAGCTTGCCCAAATCTTTAGTATGGAAGTTAGAGCCAAGATGACGAATAAATGTTTGAATCCCAATACTATCACTGCCAGTGATGACAATATCATCGACATAAACCACGAGAATCACAATACCACTATTGATCTTCTTAAAGAACACTGAGTGATTAGTTTGAATCCGAGTCATGCCATGAGAGACGACGGAGCTATTGAACTTATTGAACTAAGCTCGGGGAGATTGTTTGAGATTTAGGAAGATGACACGCACACTCCCTCTTGGACTCAAAACCGGGTGGTTGAGCCACATAGGCAAGTTTAGACAAGTCCCCATGCAAAAAAACATTCTTGACATCAAGTTGGTGGAGCGGCCAATCAAGATTTGTAGTGAGAGAGATAATAATGTGAACCGAATTCAGCTTGGCAGGCGGAGAAAAAGTCTCAGTAATTAAGGCCATAGGTCTAAGTGAAGCCTTTAGCTACAAGATGAGTTTTGAACCAATCGACAGTGCCATTAGGATTTGTTTGACAGTAAAAACCCAACGAAAACCAATAATATGAGCCTTAAAGGGCTAGGGAACAAGAACCAAGTATGATTCAACTCCAACGCATGCATTTCTTCTTCCATAGCGGAGCGCCATCTAGGATGAGAGATAGCGTCCTGGTAAGACTTGGGAATAACAACAGAGGAGAGAGACACAGAAAATGCTTGGAACGAAGGGAATAATTGATCATATGAAACAAAGTGAGAAATAGGATGAGAAGTGCAAATACGCTTACCTATCAAGGGCGGAATCTTTTGAAGGTATATCAACAGACGAAAGGGGAGACGGTGAGGATGAATGAGAAGAGTCTGTAGGAGCAATGGTCTGAGGTGTAGTGGAATGCCGACGAACGTAGACCTGGGTAATCGGGAGCGAGCTGGAGTGGAGAAGGGGGAAGTCTCACAATAGACGAAATTTGGATAGACGAAATTTGAGAACAGTGGATCCTGTAGCTGTCCGTCGCCAGTAGAATAATAAGGAACTATCTCAAAGAACGTCACATTTGCACTAACAAAGTGTTTACGTAACGTAGAGCTATAACACCTGTATCCTTTTTGTGTCGTAAATAACCGAGAAAGATGCATTTATGAGAGCGAGAATCAAGTTTATCACGACCAGGTTGCAAATTATGAACAAATGAGACACAATCAAAAATCTTTAGGGAAAGAAGAAAGAGATTTTTGTTAGGAAACATGACCTGAAAAGGAGATTTATCTTTCAAAACACAAGATGACATTCTATTCAATTGATAACAAGTAGTAACGACAACATCCCCCATAAAGATTTTGAAACATGCATTTGGATCATAAGAGAACAAGCAATGGCCAGGACAAGACCATTTTTCCGTCCAACAATCCCATTTTGCTGGAGGTAGTAACACAAGAGATTTGGTGTATAATGCCTTTGGACTCGAGAAATTGTTGAAAAGAGTTAGTAGTATATTCTTGAGCATTATTAGTGCGAAAAACGAGTAATTTAGCATTAAATTGATTCAAAATTTCAATATGAAAAGATTGGAAAACCTTAAATAGTTGAGAATGGTCCTTAAGCACATATATCCAATTTGGAAATGAGAAATCATCAATGAATGTGAAAAAATATCGAGCGCCACAGAAACTAGTGGTCCGTGATGACCCTTAAATATCAGAGTGAACTAGAACAAAAGGTTGCGAACTAGGTGACTCGATACGAGGAGGGAAAGAAATTCGATGATATTTATTGAGCTCACATATTTTACAGTCAAACCTTGAGAAATCAGGTAATGATGGAACTAAGTGTCGAAAATTGACAGATGATGGATGCCCAAGTTGACAATGCCATTGATAAGGAGATGTGGTGGAATGATAGCAGATGAAACCGAGGGATAAGGTGTCTGAAGAAGTAAAAACCATCATTCTCATATCCTCTATCAATCATCTTTTTCGTCTTTAGATCTTGAAATTCACAGTGAGAGGAATAGAAAGTCACAGAGCAGTTGAAAGTTTGAATGAGTTTGTGAATTGATAACAAGTTGAAAGGGAATTGGGGTAAATATAGAACAAAGGGAAGAGTGCAACCAAAAGTGCAATATGTGCCAATGCCATGAATGAGTTTTAGTTCCATTAGCAATTGTAACAAAGAAAGGGGACAAATGATAAGTGACATCAGAAAGAAGAGACAAATTACCTGTCATATGGTCAAAGGCTCCAGAATCAAGAATCCAAGGGGTATGAGAAGAAGAATGAAGACACGTTACCCGATGAGACAAAATGAGTGGTGGAAGAAGAAGATGTGTTGGCCCATTGAAGAATTGAATCATATTCGGATTTGGAGATAGTAATTTGATCAGATTGCTTTCCCTTAAGTGTAGCTTGATTAGCCCAAGTTGGCGTGCCATGAAGTCTCCAAGAAAACTTAACAAAATAATTAGTCTGATCACAATAAGTGCACCACTTGGTATCACGGCCACTGTGATGGCCACCATGACGAGTATCCTTGAAATCCATGAAGGTAAAGTGAGAGGACACAGGAGGCTGGAGAAGCTCTGGCGAAGAGTTAGCGATAGAGTGTAAGAGAGAGCGAGATGCAGCGAGAGAGTGATTGAAAGCAAGAGGGGATCAAGAGAGACTTGCGAGAGATAGATCGAGAGAAAAAATTAGGATACTGTAACCCACTCTGACACCGCGTTGAAATATTTTTTCTGTGTGTTCTTATATTAGAAGGAGACAATATATAGAACAAATTACAAGTCTAGTAAGGGAAATATAAATCAATAACCTATACACATTCCCAAATTAATCCCGTACAATCAAATCCCTAAAATTATGTACAATTAAATCCCTAAGATTATGTTATACAATCAACACTTGCCAAGAATGTAAAATTTCCAAATCATGGCATGGATCGATTTTTGAGAATTCAGCTTTGTCATTAGCCCTTCGATGTAGAATAGAAATCGATTACTACTTGGAAGTGGCGATATTTATTCATGTGATTTAGGTGCATCAGCGTTAATAGACGAAGGGTCTTGAAAACATGGACTTTTTGAAAGCTTTTTTTGAAGAAATTTAATGTCAGCTCGTTCTTCTTCTTTTTTGATAAGTAATCAATTTTTTAACTTGTCCAAATGTGGAAAGATGAGGATTCGATGGTATTGTGATATCATGTAAGGTCTTAAATTGTGGCAGTTTGATCTCACAACAAAAAGTTAAAAAATGGTAGAATAAACCTGAAACTTTGAAGGCTTTGAGATAGGAATCATTTTGATCTTACTAAGCTGATAAGCTTCATTTCTAAAACTATATAAGCTGCAAATCTGTCTACTAACCCTCACAACATTAAAATGTAGTTTGTCACTGTTGAATATCTTATTCCAAGAGGACTGAATTTGAGTTAATGTCATTATTGCTTAACCTGTTGCAGGTGCCTGGAAAGTCTGAAAAGGAATGCTTTAATAAACTCTATTCTGACCACTTGACACCACCTCAACCTCGAACCCGTTTGAGGTCAAGAAAAACAAACTCACTGCCCTTCTCTCTCTCAACAAGTAAGTTGCTTAAACCTGACGAGCAAAATACTAGAAGGCCTAGTCGCTGTAAACAGAGCCGGCGTCTTGCTCAAAAGACTGTGAGACAATTACTGCAGAAGCATTATAATGTCGACCAAAATTTTGAAGCCGATTTATTCTCCGTTCTCGAGTCCACTACGAATTCAACTAGTCAAGCTCTCCAGCAGGGTTTAACAAATTCCACACCGGAAGGTGTACAAAAATATTCTGGATATCTTAAGAAATGCTGCGAGAGATCTTCTTCAACATGTAATAAGAAGCACATTTCACGACTTGGTGGGTTGGATGGAACAACTCTCATGAGCCCACTGGTTCTGAAACAGATTAAAAACAAGGCCTTGCATGAGAAATATATTGATCAGTTACATAGTAGGGACGCCAAGAGAAGGGCGGCCAAAGTTATTATGGGTAAAGAGAATAGAAAGGAGAGTGATAATAATACCCCGAAAATGAATGCTATTAAAGCTGCAAAAGATGCTCTGGTTTTTGATGCAAAAGATGTCATCCATCAATTCCATCATGTAAAGGTTAGTGGCATGGGTGACTTCCCTCCTTTTGATGATGATTTTGGTGAAAGTGATGACTATGAAGTTGAAAGTGAATCTTAGTAGTTCGTTTTTTCTTTGTATTGAATTGTATCTGGATGTACTGTGAAAAATTGCTTTTAATTGAAGCTTCATTGTTGATTTACTGCTGACTACTCAGCAAGTTCCACTTCTGGCTGGTTCTTTCTTTGCTCATTCATAGTTAGTGTTGAGGTTCTTACTTTTGTAGAGACTTTTACCATCTTCCTGATAACTACCTCAATCTCATTGCCTAAAAGCATGTGGAAGATTGGTATGGGAATATCAGTACCCACTGATAGCTTATTTTCAGTGAAGTTGTCTATATAGCCTTGTCGCAACTGTTGCTAGTTGTACTTATATGGACCATCTTTCTTCTTATTATTTTTTGAAAAAGACAAGTGTGATACAATGATTAATATAGATGATGTAGCTTTCGGGTGAACATATATTCGTTCAGGCTAATTTGGTTATTGGGCCACATGCATGAATAATGTTAATAGAAGATGTAGGCAATAAGTCATTGTCTTCAAAATTATCAGAAAATGATAAAATCAAAGACCCACCGCAATTAAGTAGCTTATTTGTTTCATTCTCTAGACACTTGGTGTGGACCATATCTAATGTTGGTATAGAAAAACGAAAATACTTTGGACACAGGTGTTCGTGCACAAATATTTTTTTATAGATGTATGTGTTGCTGTTCGATGCGTGTGGGTATCAGATGCATCTTGTGGGGATTATAATCGTTGAACAACTCTGGATGCAAATCTTCGTCCGGACCATTGCTCATAAAAAAATTCTTATCACAAAGAAAAGTTTGAACAATTGAGAACGAAATTCTTTGTAACACAAATATAAAAAATTCTTGCCCTTCCGAATGGCAAATACTGAACAACTATAGGACAATCATAGACATTCAGGAGGTATCTATTGAACTCAATGAAGAGATGAAGAGAATGTTGTTATTGAGAGGAGCTCTCATCACTCTTATTTATAAGATAATAGAGGAAACCCTAAAAAGGGGACATTACAATAAAGCCCATAAAACCCTAATAGGTGCAAATACAATAATATCCTTGCTAATACTCCCGCTTAAGTTGGTGCATGAATATCACACATGCCCAACTTGAACAAACATCAACAAATAATTTATTACTAACAACCTTCGTGAGGAAATCTGCAAGCTGTTGCGAAGACGGAACAAAGATATCTTGAATTTGTCCCAAGAGAAGCTACTCACGCAAGAAATGTCGGTCAATCTCAATGTTGTCGCAGTGGAGCATCATAGGAAGAGCACGCGAGTAGGTGCCAGAAAATGAGGAAGACGCAGCTTGCGCATAAACTAACTGAGAACTCTTACCGCATATGTAATATTAGGGCGAGTAAGAGAAAGATAGACGAGCTTCCCAAGAAGCCGCTGATATTGCCCAATGTTCTCTAGTAACTCCCCCTCAGAGTCAGCTAGATGATGATTTTGTTCCATTGGAGTCTCTGCAAGATGACATACAAGTTGGCTTGCAGCGGAGAGAAGATAAAGGATATACTTTCTTTGAGAGCTGAAAATGCCCGAATGATAATGGGCAACCTCAATCCTGAGAAAATATCGTAAGAGACCCATATCTTTCAGCTGAAAGCAAGTCCCGATGTAGGATTTCAGGTCACTAATACCCTAAACATCATCACTAATAATAATCATGACGTCGACATAAACACGCAACACAACAATCTTTGAACCAAAATGACGAAGAAAAAGTGTGTTGTCAGCTTGACTCTGATTATATCCATAGCCCACCATAGTTGCACAAAAGGTATCTACCCAAATACGATCTAGTCCATATATGGACTTTCGCAACCGACATACTAAGCCTGCACGGAAGAAGGGCAAAAACCAGGTGGTGGAGACATATAAACCTCTTCCTGCAATGTCCCATTGAGAAAACCCTTCTTCACATGCATCTGAAAAAGGGGCCAATGTTTTGACGTGACAAGAGAGAAAATAACACGAATCGTGTTCAACTTAGCCACTGGAGCAAAGGTCTCCTCATAATTCACCCCATGTATCTAAGCATATCCTTTGGCAACCAATCGAACCTTATACCGACTCATTGTGCCATCCTGATTTTCTTTGACCGTGAAAATCCATTTACACTTAACTAAAGTGTGTCCCGAGGGAAGAGGGACCAATGTTCAATTATTATTCACCTCCAATGCAAGTAATTCATCCAACATTGCAGCCTTCGAGTGCGGCTAGGCCAATTGCCAAGGCAGCTATCATAGTGTGGGTATGTCAACCATGGAGAGAGAATCCAAAAAAGATTTGTAAGTAGGAGACAAACGATGATCCGAAGCATAATTTGTGATGGAATACATCACTGTCTCCGAATATCGAGCTGGTTGCACAGTAGTATGGGTCCCCTTCCGAATAGCAATAAGTCTATCATCAACAATTTCAGTAATTAGTAAATCAACATCGGTAGCAACCCAAATAGACAATATATGAGGATGTTGAATTGTTGGTGAGGGTGGACTGGAGGCAGTTGGCAGATCGGGAGGCAATGAAGGACTGGGACAGTCGGGAGGGTGGTGCAATGGTCAAGTATAAACCTATAAAGGAGGGGGGCCAGGGGTTGGTAAGGTAGGCTTGGGAGGAACATTCATCAGAAGAGGAATAGAATTTGGAGAAGAAGAAAAATCTGTTGGAGGAATAGAATGAATGGGAAAACACTCCCTTGAGAATGAACATCGCCCGAAAATAAATGAGCATGCTAAAAAAAAGTAACATCCATAGGTGTAAAACGATGACGCAATGAAAGATGGTAACAACGGTAACCCTTCTAAGTACGAAAGTAATCGAGGAACACACATTTTAAGTCGCGACTTTCAAGTTTAGAGGAAGACCTAGTGACTTGAACGAAACAGACACATCTAAAAACAAGCAGTGGCACAAAAAACGCAACTCTATTAGAATAGATGATAGAATATGGAGTGCAAAAACCGAGAGGTCTAGATGGTTAACATTGAACAATTGATTATGTATATCGCCATAAGAACAACATCAGACTAAAAAAGCGAGGGAACATTGATGCCAATACACATGGCATGTGAAAGATTGAGTATGTGACGATTTTCCTTTCGAACTTGCCATTTTCCTGTGGAGTTTGAGTGTTAGTCTAACGTTTGATGCCATGAACATCACAAAACTACTGAATGACAGGATATATATATTCTCCTCCCTGATCGGAATAGAAGACTTTGACAGTTTTACCAAATTGAGTGCGAACCATAGTGACGAATGTTTGAAAAATTGATGAGATCTAATCCTTTGATTTCATTAAATAAACACAAGTACATGTTGAGAAATCATCAATAAACAACACAAAATAACAAAACCCCAAGGCAAAAGTGACGGGGGTAGGGCCCCACACATCAGAATGCACATATTAAAAGGAGAGAAGTTATAACTCAAGGGATACGGGCTACAATGGTGTTTAGCCAACTCACATGTCTCACAAGATAAACTTGACGTGGAGATTTTTGTAAAAAAAGATGGAAACAAATATAGTAAGTACTCAAAAGGAAACATGACCTAGGCGTTGATGCCAACGTAGCATCCATTTGACATTGTCATTAGGAGATGAAGATTGCAACTGGAAAGCCTGAGGAGAAGCTTAAGAGACAGGTTCATCCACCAAGTAAAGGCCACCCTTTTCACGTCTACGTCCAATCGTCTTCTGTGACACCAGATCTTGAAAAACACAATAAGTAGGGAAGAAAATTATATCGTAGTTGATATATCTGGCGAGTTTACTAATAGAAATCAGATTGGTGGTTAACTGAGGGACATGAAGAATATCTGATAAAGCTAGAGAATCAGTAACATCTATACAACCTTTTCCTCGGCAATAGAAGTTGCTGCCCCATTGGCAAGACGAACTCTATATTTCCAAGAATTAGAAGTGTAGGACCGAAAAAGAGAGGACATACCAGTCATATTATCGATGGGCCGATGGCCCCCGAATTAACAATCCAGGGCAAACTCGGTGATGAAGAAACACAGTAAGCTATGTAGCATGGACGCAGATACGGACACGGATAAGGACACGGACACGGACACGGGACATGGAATTTTTGAAAATAAGGGAATACGGATACGGCGGGGACACGGCAATTTTTTTTACACATAGCATATGTGCATATATGTATACTATATAGTGATTAATAAATTAACATTAATACTATTCAAACAAAACAACAATGCAATCAATACAAACAAAGAAGATGTTTGGATGAATATATTATGATTGAGTTGATTAAATATA
>JABCMJ010028703.1:0-12230 GCA_014822125.1 Arbutus unedo | reverse complement strand
GGTCAATGAGTCCAACTCACTAAGGCCTCTCACTAAACGAGTTTTGGGATTCTTACTTGTCATTCATCCATAATCTTGAAAGATTCTCAGAGTGCGCAGAAGCATGTAAATAATCCAACTAACAAACCCAAAGACATGTAAGTGTCAATATCACTAATACCCACAAAGTTACAATATACAATATGTTATTGGCCCTAACATGGCATATCTCACATATAACATGATAGTTATCAACTTATCCGGTACATCTCAACTTCTTAGAGCAAAAGGCCACACGATCATACTTGAGTTTCCTTAGGCCCTAACACCTCCTGTCTCTTTATCTGATATGTTGTTTAACAATATCATTAGCATAACGCTAGTATGAATCAAGATATACAAGTCTTACAGGTTTGCCATGACTTAATCTCATTATAAATATTACATTAGCATGTCAACAACGTTCGTAAATTGATCCATGGCCCGTAGCCGAGGGCATGATAAACAGTTCATAGTTTTCATAACCCATGGGTTATCAACATCTGATTCAACAACCCAATATGCTTTGTAACAGAATTAACAAACCAACGGTGTACGACAGAACTGGTAAAGGGAGCCACCCTTACATAACAATTCAGAATTGGCATGACGTCATCCGATACCACCTGGCCGTTGGACCCAGCCTTATCTCAAGCTTCCGCTTATCACACCCCTAGCGGTCCGGGAATCACCATGTTTCACAAGATGTCAATACATGATCATCTTCAATGAGGTCATCAATTTATAATATATCATCACATGTTAATCAGTCATGTGTCGTGCATAAGCATGGTTTCAATATAAACAACCATTAACAGGATTTAGTAGATTCACATGCTCGGTCACATTTTTAAACATACAAGTAGGACAAGCATAGCAAGACTCACCTCCCACTAGTATTATGTAGTCCCATGATTTGCATCAACTCCGATGTCACGATCGATTCCTATAACAAGGAATATAAGTATTTAACAACTTATTCCTAATTTTCAATACTTCGACGTTGACATTTTATGCCCAAACCACCTCAAGATATGGAATACACGGATCAAACTAGGCCTACCAATATCCTCAAGTGAATTTACATAGGTTCGGGTGGTTACAGAGTCAAAATGGAGATTCTCAAGTCCCAAATTATCAAAGTACAAAATTAGACAACTTTCCTGAAATTTACCCCAAGAGAAATTAGTGTGAAACTCCAACCATATTACGTCCAAAGTTCACCAAA
The DNA here is from genome assembly GCA_014822125.1 of Arbutus unedo. NCBI lineage: Eukaryota > Viridiplantae > Streptophyta > Magnoliopsida > Ericales > Ericaceae > Arbutus > Arbutus unedo. Next base: position 10,984 of record JABCMJ010028703.1, on the reverse strand, counting down.
TTTAACAGAACACTAGCTTAGGATGTTAGGAACATATTCTATGAAGACCACAAAGCTTCCATGGGCCTTTAAATAGGTGAAATCCCATTGGTACAAAACTGGTCCAGAATGGATAGCTTCTACGAAAATCTTAATTTAAGGAGTTATAGATGTCCAAACAAGTTTGTTCTAATTGGTAATGAAAGACAACATATCAAGGTACATTCGTACCAAATTTGAGGTCAATCCGAGGTCCGTAGCATTCTGGAGCTGAAAATCACATTCGGGGTCAAAACTATCCAGTCTGATAGCCAACCCGGCTGGGGATCCGGAAATCTGGATCTGTGGCCGGATCCGCCACAAGATGAGTGACCGAATGTGTCGCAGAATGGTTTCAGGTCATCATTTACCTTAGTCCTAAAATCGAAGAATTGACAAGAGATTTGCTTACCTATGAACCTTGGAGGTTCACTATGAAATTTCAATTGAAGAAGATGAACAAGCTGCTGGATGATGAAGAACAGACGATGAAACTCCTCCCTCTCTCTGTGGCTTTCTAATTTTTTATCGAAGAAATGAATTTGAGGAGATTATAGGCAAAAGAGGGAAGCAGGAGGTGTCAAGAGACACCTCTGTGTCTGATACAATGCATGCAAATATCTAACGTAGTATATATCTGTTGTTTGGGTTTACATGGAAAATCTTTGGGTGCTTCTCGATCCACCACCCTACAATGCAATGCTCCACTAAATCACACCTCAAGCATAAATCGTCCAATCCAACTTTGGGGTTTCGGACACGAACTAAAATTAACGCTGGGACCACTTTTCGATTCCTAAACAAAAATCGAATTACAAAAATCATCCACATCGATGGCTATGCTCATCCCCTCCGTCGGATTTCGCCGGAAGATCTCCATCCTCCATCTTACTCCCACCTTTGGCTATAAATAGAGCCCCTCTAAACCACACACGAAAGCCCCTGAGAGTTGCAAGCAATGAAAGAAGAGAAAGAGAAAGAAGGAAGAAGAAAGGAGAAGAAGAAATTTTGCCGAACTGTGCTGGCGCTCGAAAGCCGTCCAAACCTTCGCCAAACCTCGAACCAGTTTTAAGTCTCTTATCCTTGAACCATTTCGAGTGTTTTGGTATTATATGAGGTCCAACAAAGCTTTGCCGGAAAAGTTTGAACCATTTACAAAGGCTGCCAGAATTTTTCAGAGCCGGTCATCAGGCTGAATGTCTGGACCCACAACCAAGAAGGGTTACGGGTGTAATTTAGATAGGGTTAATTATGTCTTATATTATTATTAGGGACTGAAGTTTATATAATTACAGATTGTACCCCTATTAATATTTAATTATAATCTAAATTATGTTATTATAATAAACCCTCCATAATTTATAAAAAACTTTAAACTAATATTATTACTAAATTGTCATTTAATATTACTTTTACGAAAAGTCAATTTTAAAACCTTACGCCTTTATGGTACCTATGTCATCACGCCTTTTGGAAATCTATATTTAATTATAATTCATATTATAAATATACTTATTTGTGATATATTATTAAATAACTTGTTTTAAAATAAATTGAATTTTATATATATATTGTCAAATCTTGTCGTTGCATATTTACCATTTCAATCGTTTAAGTAAATTGCTGAGCATGAGATATTATGAAGTACACTTTGATTATTTAGACGATGATTAATTGATGATGCTCATGGTGTCCCATAGATACTCGAACGTTAAGCACACTGATAATGACATACGATTAGTTGTTGTGAATGTATTCTCCGTGAGAATATTTATGTGTGTCTTGTAGTCATGATGCGATTTGAGCCGAATTTTGACTTAAACCAGATGTGTGATAAACCCAAGTGATGTATCACCCAAGTCCTGTATTTTACCGTGTCATACGTTTAGTCAAGTTACGCCTGAGCCAAAATTATATCTAATCCTATCGTGTAATTTTTAGTCTAATGACCTCCTTCTTAAACTTAAAACTTATATTGCTCCGGCACGGTAGCAAAAGAATATAATGTTAGGGAAGGCCTATTGATAGGGAACATGATGACCGGGAATGGTGTGGTTGGGGGCACTATGGTTGAGAATCACGATTGGTCAGGATCGCTATCGTTCGGGGGCACCATACATTTTAAATTATTGAGTTAGAAATGATGATTCGATATATATGACGATGTCATTCTTGAAACATTTGATAGAATTGTATGACGTGGTCATGCTTTCGAATATATTTATTTAGCTCGAGAACTTACGAAATATTCGGAACTGATATACATTGTGATAGTTATTCAGATGTTTTTAATTACGCTATTTCAGTTTGACTGTACTTATTACTTTCGTACTTATCTTATCACATGATGTTGTTAGACCTTGATTATTTTATACTATTGTACATTGCATATCATGTTGTTACGCTAAAACATTCAAAAGAAAACTTAAGGATATGGTAACTTTCTAAATGTCAAAACTCATGATGCAACTTCCTTCTGCTCTTGGCATTTCATGTCAGGTACCGACGATGATGGAGCCTAACCAGATTATACACCGCACGATGGCACTTACCCCGAGAAAGACACGATAGAGTCCTGGTTTATTTAGATTAGTTTTACACTGCTCTGACTTTATTTTAAAGTCTTTTTGATGTAAACCGTTTTTTTAAACGTATTTCAACTATCTCTTGTATAAACTCGTATTTAAATAAAATGATGATATTCTAATTATTTTACTCTTTTAAATTAACGTGTCCGAAATTTAGAGCATTACAACTTCCCTTTGAATATGACTACAACTTTGAAAATGGAAACGCAGTCCTTTACTGAAAATATTAACGAATCATTCTATCAATACTGGGAGAGGTATAAAGACTACTTGAACGTAGTCCCCCGTCACGGATATGATGAAGGGCAAATCATAGGTTTCTTCTACAACGACATCGTAGCCCACAATCATCAATTTATTGACATGATGTGTAATGGATGATTTCTTAAAAAATAGCTGTGTGGGGCTATTGTTCACTTCAACATGTTGGCTGAGAACAATCACTCATGCGATTATTCCGATCCCAGCAGAAGGCCACTTCATGTTTTTCTCTCATTAGAAAGAAATTGTAATAAAATTTTAGTTAAAATTTTGACCCAACTAATCGAGGTTTCTGCCCCCGCCCCAAAACACAACGTTGAAAAAAAACTTAATGCAAACGTGAAAAAAATTAACAGAAGAAGACAGTAACATTAATCCGCATTAATTTAGGTCAAAAGGATTATGGCAAAAACTTGGAAGACTCGATTTATTTAAATTTTTTTAACAAGATTTCACAGACAGAAAATCTGAAGATGGTTCATCACATAAGGACAGATTGATGAGTAGTAAGGCAGGAGTTTTACAGTTGGTTACAATATCTGGCCAATTGTCTACAGGAAGCTACCTACTAAAGGAGAAACTAAAAACATCAAAAAGCTAGAGATGAAAACAGGAAGAAGGAAGAGGAGGTTTCTGGGATATATTTCTGGCCGTACAGCTAACTAATCCTACCTTAAAAAGGATTAATTCAAATCTTCTCAAAATGCTAATCTGATTGCAAGTGATGATGCGACTGTAACGTGGGATAACAAAACCTCTACTAAATGCTCAAGACGTGATTAAAGTTGGTCAGGGGAAGAATTACAGCATTGTCATTGATCTTCCAGCTTGATTGTGTTTTCCTTGATGCTCTTTGTCAACCAGATAGCAGTTTCTCTAGGAGAAACCTTTCCGGGTCCAAATGGCTTCAGTAACACCCCAAGTTCGTCGTACCTTTCATCTTGCAATAGTCTTGCACTAAATTCAAGCAATCCTTCTAAAGCTTCAGCTCGCTGCTGGTAAGAGGATGGGTCAAACCTACGTCTACGCATATCTGATGACGTCCGACTCGATGCCCCAGCTGTTGCATTTTGCTCAGATGATTGATCACTTCCACCCTCTCCATCCAACTCAATTCTGCTTTGCCAATCATTGCCAAAACTTTTGCGACAAAACTTCCTATCACGTACCTGCAGGAACAACCAGAAATTTAACGTAGATCACGAGACAATTGTAGCCCAAAAAAAAAAAAAAAAGTTGAAGTTGGCTTTAAAAAAATGAGGTTACCTTAAGAGTGTAACAACAAAAGAGTTTAAGAGACCAAAAATCAATAAACCTTCATCACCCATTCTAGTGGTTGATACTCTTTATAATTTATATATTAAAGAAAAAACCCAGCTCAGTGAAGTCCAAAATCGAGAAAATAACAAAATGCAATTGGTATACCAAATCTATAGAACTTTTTCCTTCACCAGAGCAAGACAAATGTTGAGAAGAGGATAGTACTCCGGAAAATGTGAAACGTCCCACAATAGCTACTACCCACAAAATGGAAATTTGAAGAAGTTTGGGGGCCATGGCCATACCTGCACTGTGCATTTGTCCTTCATGATTGAACGGTCACCTTGTGGTGAGGAAGAGGAACCTTGTGCAGAAGTTGATGAAGTTCTACGGATGGGAGTGAACGGGTCTTCACAGGAGGCCAATGGAAACTCAACCATCCTGTCAATTCGAGGAGCATTGACAGAAACATCTGGAGACTTGATGCAGTCAAGGACACCGACATTGGGCTGCCAAGGAGATCCATGTGCAACAGCTCTTGTTGGCAACAGCGAAGACACTCTACGGTTTGAATGAGCAGGTTTTTTCGCTGGTGCTCGTGAAGCTGGAAACTGCCAGTGCAAGCATATTACATACGAGAAAACAATCTTAGAATACAAAAAAACCTGAACTTTCAAGCCTCCAAATTCCAAGAGACCAACTAAAAACCATTCAATGGCGATTGTACATGAAACTTGATCTGGTTTAGAAGAACAGAGACAAAAATACAAGATACTTAACTATAAACATAAGTGGACACACATAAATGTGTGCTTGAAAAAATATAGGATACAAGCATTTTGAATGGTCTAAAAGCATTAAGGGCACGTTTGAAATCCGGAATAAGAACCTTTGGACTAACTTAGTGGGTCACTGGTGGGACAAAATAATCCCATCTAAGGGCTGGTATTGTTTTAGTGGGGATAAAACACAACTCCAGACTAAATAATTTTTTGCCAAACTACCCTCAATTAAAACTCTCACGCACCATGTTACAGAAAAAAAATCAGAGGTTCTTCCATCTGTATGCAAATCGCTTCCAGTGGGTCTCCGATCTCCAGCAAGTAACAAACGGCTTGTTCAAGTACTTGGATACAAATGCTTTTCCCATTCCAGAGATGCTTCGAGCAGTTTGCCCCGATTCCTCCATATTCACTGCTTTTGAACAAATGTTTTTTCCCATTTTGCTTTTGTTTCTCCTTTTTCTCTTCTCTCTCCACTTCAATATGAGCCTGTGTGCTTATGTGTAAGTAAATAACATTGGATCAACTAGTTTAGGTTGGGATTTGGGGGGAGGGGTTAGCTCGAAATTCTTAGGGCTCATTCAAAGAATTTTTGGGGTCAGATCTCATCCAAAGAAACAGATCTAAACTACAGGAAAAAAAAAAAATTTACTCATTCGAAATTTTCAGTGGTCATTCGAAAACTTTTTGGCACTAACTTCAAAAATGGTGAGATCCATTTACACTAACTTAAAAAAGTCGGTTTTGGCATAGGTTTTAGGATTTTTAATTCTTTAGGGTTTAAAAAGTCAATTCTTCCATCAAGATCAGCATTTTTTAAAGCCTTTTATTGCTTTATTTTATTGTAAATGGGGTTCGTCATAAGTTTGATATACTTTATCAATTGACAGTTTATTATGTCTTTTACCAGTAACTTACAAATAGAAGTGTGAAGGTGTAATAGTAAATACCTTATGTTACAAGTAGATGGACGATAATAAGGATAGTTCTTGTGGTAGTACCTCGGAGGAAGTTGGGGCCTTCATTGTTATAGAGTAGCTTATTCAAAACATCCAAGTACTATGTGGTGTGTGGTTGGTCGTCCTTAATATTTCCTTACAGAGGTACATGAAAAAATATCTATTTAGATATAGAGGGCCTAATCCATCCCAATCACAAATACAGTATAAATCACTTGGTGCGAGACTCTGACCTTACATGTGTAGAGCAGTTACGGATGGATAGGCGATGTTTCATGCGACTATGTATTTTGCTAGGGACACATGGTGATTTATCTCATTCAAGGGATGTCATAATGAAGGAGAAGTTTGCTATGTTTTTTAATGTTCTGGGATATCATAACAAGCATCGGGAAGTTAAGCATAATTTATATAGGTCTGGACAAATTGTTATCAGATATTTCAATGTTCACATTTCCGTGTTAAAAGTCCAAGCCCATCTTCTCAAGTCACCCAAACCAATATGAAAACTGTAGAGGCGCTTCCAGGTAGATATTAATTATGTTTCAAAACTCCATCCAAGATTATAAGTTAGTTATTTAAAGCTAACATTATAAGTCATAATTGTTGTCGGTTGTTGTTGTAAAACTGTTTGGGTGCACTAGATGGTACCTACATTGATGTAAAGGTTGCCTTCACAGAGAAGCCACAATATAGGACACGAAAAGGAGAAATTGCAACAAATGTTTTGGGAGTTTGCTTCCAAGACATGTAAATTATATATGTCTTACCGAGGTGGGAAGGGTTTGCAACTAAATCTAAGATTTTGCGAGATGCGGTGACTAGAAGAATGGTTTGAAAGTTCCAAACTGTGAGATCCATTGATGATTCTAAATGGTGCATTTTTTTAAAGAACATTTGTTAGTCTGTGAACATGTCTTTATTTTAACCTTTTAATGAAAAAGTTGCTACTACCTAGTTGATGCTGGATACACCAATGGAAAGGGATTTTTAGCTCCGTACAGAGGCCAACGATACCATTTGTCAAAGTGGAGAGGGGGGTGGAAGCCATCTAACTACAGAGAATATTTTAATATGAAACATATCTCGGCTCGTAATGTGATTGAGCATCATTTTGGATTGCTAAGATGCATTGGGCAATCCTTAGGACTTATTCGTACTACCCCATTAAAACCCAAATCAGAATCATTAGATGTTGTCTCCCGCACAATCATATTAGGAGGGAGATGTCCATTGATCCTATTGAGGTTGAATATGTCAACGGTACTACTCTGACATGTGATAACTACAATCAAACCATGGAAAGTTTTGACCATTGGAGTTCTTGGAGGGACACGCTTGCCATACAAATGAATAATGAATGGTTGGCTAGAAGGGGTCAAACTCCAATTCTGATGAATGGTCATTGATAATCCTACAGTATTTGTTGTTGTTTAAGACAATTTATTTTTATGTACTTGTTATTACTTTGTAGTTGGTATGTTGCCTGAAACTTCACACCGTGTTAAATTTGAATTTTTGGCATGCAATATCTATGAAATGTTCCATTAGCATTGTTGGCTTGCAGTGTCTTGGAAATGATAATTTTGTATACATTTTGATTTACATCGTGCCGAATGTCATCGTCTACCTTTATAATTCTGAATAGGAAATGGATTCTTGTGGATAAAACGAAGGCATGAAAAATAAAGGAAAGGGAGAGCACCCAATAGTAGTGATACACCCAGTGCCAAAAGGAGGAGTTGGATAGAGGTGGAGAAAAAATTACTAATTTCTACATTTCATGCTATCACATTAGTTGGCTGGAAAGTAGATAATAACCAAAATTTTGAGGAGGATATCTATTGAAGTTGTTGGAAATTATGCTTGCAACATGTCCAGAGACAAACATTCAAGACACTCCACATATTGAGTCCAAATAAAAAATTTGGAAGAAGCACTACGGTTACCTCAGTGATGCAATGATGTGTAGTGGTTTTGGTTGGAATGACGTGGACAAAATGGTTGAAGTAGCAAGCGACGATATATGGGTTGAATATTGCAGGTAAGTATTCTATTTTCAATCTATGTTAGGTGCCTATTTTAATGATTCTATATTTTGTACGTCAACCATTGAACATATGCTATGTAGACACATGGAGATGAAGTTAAAAAGATGAGGAACCGAAAATGGTTATAATATGAAGATTGGTTGACTTTCTTTAGCAAAGATATGACCACGGGAGATTTGGCAGAGGATCTTGGTGATGCAATGGTATCATTATTTGGAGTTAAGAATAGCTTTTAACAACTTCTCAGCAATTAGGTGTTTAAGCAGTCAGCACCTTTCATGGCTAATAATTTGGGAATTTGGCCACAAGCTTCTGACATGATCACTGGTCACTTGTCAGTCATGTTTGATTAGTTCTTATAACACATATCTTAGCCACTACATGAAATTTTATTCCGGTTCTTCTCACATCATACGACCTCCGATTTGCCACTTCTCAGTCATTTTCCTCCGCTCCTATTACTATCCGCCACTGTAAATAGATCATCAATCCATGTCATCTCCATTGGCTCCATCGTCTCCACTTTGTCCTCGCTTCTGCCCATCTCAAATCTGTCTACGTCCCACAACTGTCTCTAAGCCTTCTTTTTAATAGTCAAGTATCTGATTTAGGTATTGATGTTTTGTCTCCTTCTACTTATTGTTGAAAATTGTAGGGGGGTGTGAAGGGTTTGAACACCAGAGGATCTCTCAGCAACTGGAGATTCTAGTTCGTAACGCAGGCCAAGAGACTTTATTATCCTCCATTATCCTCATTCATGTCTTCATGGTTGAAAGCTCAAAGGTCTTGGCAGTTATGCTTCCAAAGGTTCTTCATGGTTCTATTTATACCAAACTTGTTCTTGGTTTTTAGACATGAAATTTTGTCTACGAAAGAACTCCTAGATTTCATTTCTTCAAGTGAGAGAGAGTCAGGCACGAGAAGGTTCGACAGGCAAACGTAGTTAGGTGTTACTACGTTCGTGAGAACCGTTTTGCCCTGAGAGCAGACACTGAAGCAATCATCCAACACTCATGGTGAGGCTGCAATTTTGTCTTAAGATGACTATGTAAAACACATGATTCCATTCTGTTTATTAAATTCTAATTTATTTATAGTTTGTAAGTTTCTGTTTCGGTTTATATTGTTCGTACATTGTAATTTTTATTTCCATGATTAATAAAAACAGATGTATTTTTTTGGAAGTTCAAAGTAATATTCAAATCTGTCGGATACCTTTTTCCACTTATTATGTTGTGCAAGATCGGAAGACCAAGAAGAAGATTGGGACTGGGCTAAGAGAAGGTGGTTTATGTTCTAGAGAGTCTGCACATCATTGTGGAACCTCATGTGCTTCCTTATCTTTGTTACGTTCAGTCAGAACTCTTCTCCTTCTTATCTTTCTCATTCTGGATTAGGTCATCTGTGTGCCGAATGCTTAAAGCGGTAATCTCAGTAAGGTGTTTTGGATAAAGCATCTTTCATTGACATCTTTTAATGTTGGGTGTAAACTTGCAAAAATGTTTCCTTAACCTTTTCCTAGAAGCACGATCTTCTACTTCTTTATCCATTATTCATACCAAAGTTTGGGGTCCTCCTCCTATCACTATAAAGGTGGATCTTTCTACTACGTTTCATTAATTGATGGCTACACTTTCAATTGAGAAGGTTTATCTAATGTCGCATTAAGTTTTAATTTTTTCGTATCTATCGGACTTTCTGTTCCATGGACCAAACTCAATTCTCTACCACCATAAAAATCCTTCTCTTTGATTAGGGTGGGGTATACTTTAAGAACAGGTAGATAAATCTCTTAGATTCATGTGGCACAGTGTATCGCTTCCCTTGAGCAAATATTTCTGCAAGAGCAAAAGCCAAAAGATAGGCACTTTCTTGATACAACTACATCACTTCTTCTCTCTAAATCTGTTCTTGGAGTCTTTTGGAGCGGGGTTGTTCTTACAGTGGTTTATCTACTTCATTGTATGCATACTACCTATTCTTTCAAGAGTGTCGCCCTATGAAAAGTTAATTGGCCATGTTCCCTGTTTCTTTTTACGTATAACATTACTCAAAAAGTGTAGAATTGTTATCCAATCACCAAAGAGTTATATATCTTGTCATGTTTCTTTTATTGATTGCCTCCCGTATTTCACTCGTCCTCTGACAACTACTCCTGTGTCGAAAGAGCCCTTGGTTCAAATTGACCCCTTCCCTTCTAACGTACCTTCTCATGAATACATCTTTACTCTTTAAGTATCTGATATTTCCTCTCCTGAACTATTTGATATTACCTCTGCTGAATGTTCTCCTTCTCATCTACTCTTCTTCCATCCTTTGGTTTACATTCGCTATCGTGAAGCTTTTCCACCCTAGGCTTCCAATGTCGCAGCTTCTCAACTTGCTTCTTCACACTCTAATCCTACTCTGGATCATTGGCATCCTATTCGTGATCGTCATCTACCAGAAAGACGTGATTTTACGAATACCTATTTATCTTTTTTCATCGTATTGTACTTTTTTGTCTCACATACATACTTATGTCGCTACTAAATCGTGCAAAGAAACCTACAAGGACATGCTTACCTATCCATGTTACATGTTGAAGGATGGATTTCTCTTTTGCAGGCTCAAGTTGTGTGTTCCTACCACTTATTGGCCGAAAGTCACAAGTTTGGTCATTTCAGAAAGTAGGTCTTTGTGAAGTCTTGCGCAAGGTCAACGACAATGCGTACTAAGTCCAATTGCCCCCTCATTTGACTATCTCCAACACATTCAACGTGCAACACTTGGTGCCCTATTTGCTAGAGGATTCTACTATCATTTGAGGACAAATTCTTTTCTTAGTAGGAGAGTATGATGTAGTATGTATTTAAGGGTAATTCTGTCTTTTAATGTCTTTTAGTAGTGGACTATAAGTAGATATGTGTCAATGTTTTGTGGGGACCTTTTATCAATTATTAAAGAAAGAATATCTTTATTTCCCATTTTTGGAGTTTCTCTCTCTAGAAAACCCGTTGTGTATTTGGATTGCACCATACATGCTGTTAGCGAAATGGAAAAGAAAGAGAGAGAGAGGTAAAAGT